>JARQOC010000005.1:355415931-355491004 GCA_033576535.1 Allobates femoralis | reverse complement strand
TAACTTTTCTATTTTTCCGTCAATACAGACATATGAAGCTTCTTGTTCTTTTTTGCAGGACGAGTTGTACTTTTGAATGACGACATTTATTTAAAAATTGCAAAAAAATAGTGCAATTATACATTTGTTTTTTGGGTTTTTTATTCACCATGTTCACTATATGGTGACACTGAGGTGTCGGTATGATGTCTGGGGTCAGTACTATATGGTAACACTGACATGTCGGTATGATGTCTCGGGTCAGTACTATATGGTAACACTGAGGTGTCGGTATGATGTCTGGGGTCTGTACTATATGGTAACACTGACGTGTCGGTATGATGTCTGGGGTCAGTACTATATGGTAACACTGAGGTGTCAGTATGATGTCTGGGGTCAGTACTATATGGTGACACTGAGGTGTCGGTATGATGTCTGGGGTCTGTACTATATGGTAACACTGACATGTCGGTATGATGTCTCGGGTCAGTACTATATGGTAACACTGAGGTGTCGGTGTGATGTCTGGGGTCAGTACTATATGGTAACACTGAGGTGTCAGTATGATGTCTGGGGTCAGTACTATATGGTAACACTGAGGTGTCGGTATGATGCCTCGGGTCAGTACTATATGGCAACACTGAGGTGTCGGTATGATGTCTGGGGTCAGTACTATATGGTAACACTGAGGTGTCGGTATGATGTCTGGGGTCTGTACTATATGGTAACACTGACATGTCGGTATGATGTCTCGGGTCAGTACTATATGGTAACACTGAGGTGTCGGTGTGATGTCTGGGGTCAGTACTATATGGTAACACTGAGGTGTCAGTATGATGTCTGGGGTCAGTACTATATGGTAACACTGAGGTGTCGGTATGATGCCTCGGGTCAGTACTATATGGCAACACTGAGGTGTCGGTATGATGTCTGGGGTCAGTACTATATGGTAACACTGAGGTGTCGGTATGATGTCTGGGGTCAGTACTATATGGTAACACTGAGGTGTCAGTATGATGTCTGGGGTCAGTACTATATGGTAACACTGAGGTGTCGGTATGATGTCTGGGGTCAGTACTATATGGTAACACTGAGGTGTCGGTATGATGTCTGGGGTCAGTACTATATGGTAACACTGATGTGTCGGTATGATGTCTGGGGTCAGTACTATATGGTAACACTGAGGTGTCGGTATGATGTCTGGGGTCAGTACTATATGATAACACTGAGGTGTCGGTATGATGTCTGGGGTCAGTACTATATGGTAACACTGAGGTGTCGGTATGATGTCTGGGGTCAGTTTTATATGGTAACACTGAGGTGTCGGTATGATGTCTGGGGTCAGTACTATATGGTAACACTGAGGTGTCGGTATGATGTCTGGGGTCAGTACTATATGGTGACACTGATGTGTCGGTACGATATCTGGGGTCAGTACTATATGGTAACACTGACGTGTCGGTATGATGTCTGGGGTCAGTACTATATGGTAACACTGAGGTGTCGGTATGATGTCTGGGGTCAGTACTATATGGTGACACTGATGTGTCGGTACGATATCTGGGGTCAGTACTATATGATAACACTGAGGTGTCGGTATGATGTCTGGGGTCAGTACTATATGGTAACACTGAGGTGTCGGTATGATATCTGGGGTCAGTTTTATATGGTAACACTGAGGTGTCGGTATGATGTCTGGGGTCAGTACTATATGGTAACACTGAGGTGTCGGTATGATGTCTGGGGTCAGTACTATATGGTGACACTGATGTGTCGGTACGATATCTGGGGTCAGTACTATATGGTAACACTGACGTGTCGGTATGATGTCTGGGGTCAGTACTATATGGTAACACTGAGGTGTCGGTATGATGTCTGGGGTCAGTACTATATGGTAACACTGACGTGTCGGTATGATGTTTTTTGAAAAAAAAACGCAAGTTTTTACATTTTTTCTCATATATAAAGCTTGTCAGCATATGTACATCATTGGTTGTAGCTGAGTGCTGCAAGGTTTTTTTCTAGTATATTGACCCAGCGTCCCTGCTGGCACCAGTTCACATTGTCTGTGAGTGCTGTGCAGTTTTTTTCTCATATATATATATATATATATGTATACATATTCCACAAATAGGCCAGATGCAGTTGCATCGGGAGTGCGGTGAAATGAACAGGTCCCGTAGAAATAGCTGCTGAATAGTACAGTCCTCTCTTCAGAAACTACGCGGTTGTTCCGAAAATTATATGGTGTAGTTGGTGGCTCAGTGGTTAGCACTGTATGGTGGCTCAGTGGTTAGCTCTGTACACGGTGGCTCAGTGGTTAGTACTGTATACGGTGGCTCAGTGGTTAGCACTGTATATGGTGGCTCAGTGGTTAGCACTGTATATGGTGGTTCAGTGGTTAGCACTGTATATGGTGTCTCAGTGGTTAGCACTGTATATGGTGGCTCAGTGGTTAGCACAGTATATGGTGGCACAGTGGTTAGCACTGTATGGTGGCTCAGTGGTTAGCACTGTATATGGTGGCTCAGTGGTTAGCACTGTATATGGTGGCTCAGTGGTTAGCACTGTATATGGTGGCTCAGTGGTTAGCACTGTATGGTGGCTCAGTGGTTAGCACTGTATATGGTGTCTCAGTGGTTAGCACTGTATATGGTGTCTCAGTGGTTAGCACTGTATATGGTGTCTCAGTGGTTAGCACTGTATATGGTGGCTCAGTGGTTAGCACTGTATGGTGGCTCAGTGGTTGGCACTGTATACGGTGGCTCAGTGGTTAGCACTGTATACGGTGGCTCAGTGGTTAGCACTGTATATGGTGGCTCAGTGGTTAGCACTGTATATGGTGGCTCAGTGGTTAGCACTGTATATGGTGGCTCAGTGGTTAGCACTGTATGGTGGCTCAGTGGTTAGCACTGTATATGGTGTCTCAGTGGTTAGCACTGTATATGGTGGCTCAGTGGTTAGCACTGTATGGTGGCTCAGTGGTTAGCACTGTATATGGTGGCTCAGTGGTTAGCACTGTATATGGTGGCTCAGTGGTTAGCACTGTATGGTGGCTCAGTGGTTAGCACTGTATATGGTGGCTCAGTGGTTAGCACTGTATATGGTGGCTCAGTGGTTAGCACTGTATGGTGGCTCAGTGGTTAGCACTGTATATGGTGTCTCAGTGGTTAGCACTGTATATGGTGGCTCAGTGGGTAGTACTGTATGGTGGCTCAGTGGTTAGCACTGTATATGATGGCTCAGTGGTTAGCACTGTATATGGTGGCTCAGTGGTTAGCTCTGTACACGGTGGCTCAGTGGTTAGTACTGTATACGGTGGCTCAGTGGTTAGCACTGTATATGGTGGCTCAGTGGTTAGCACTGTATATGGTGGTTCAGTGGTTAGCACTGTATATGGTAGCTCAGTGGTTAGCACTGTATATGGTGGCTCAGTGGTTAGCACTGTATATGGTGGCTCCGTGGTTATCACAGTATATGGTGGCTCAGTGGTTAGCATTGTATGGTTTCTAAGTGGTTAGCACAGTATGGTGGCTCAGTGGTTAGCACTGTATATGGTGGCTCCGTGGTTATCACAGTATATGGTGGCTCAGTGGTTAGCATTGTATGGTGGCTAAGTGGTTAGCACAGTATGGTGGCAGGGGATTTGAATCCCACGAGCTCCTTGTCCGCCAGCTGAGCCAATGAGCGTCGCTGGATTCAAAGCTTTGAATCTTGCGCCGCTCAACGGTCACCGTCGACTGCGTCGATTGCTAAGCGAGATTGAAATCACGCACCAACATCGCTCATTGGTCGGCGCCGATGAATAAGCGGTGTTGGCCCGTGATTTAAATCCCTCTGCGCTCATTTGTCGACGCCACAGAGACCCCTAAGTTTCCTCATGGTTGGATGACTTTCAAGTTCTTCCCGAGGAGGCGTTATCCATATCACCCAGAAGAGGGGACGGGCAGTCAAATGGCAGGATAGGCGGGATGGACGATGACGAAAAGCAGGATGGACGGCGGGAGAGCCTTGATGGACAACAGGTGAGGCAGGACTAACCAATCTGCAAGCGTGCCCATCGGACCGGAAACAGGTAATTATTATACAGAGCGGGAGATTTGTGTAAGTTATTTATTGTGTTTACGGGGCAGTCAGGGCATAATAGCCTCCTTGCTAGGCTGGGTTCACATTAGGGTTCCCCTCCGCAGCGTTCTGCGGAGGGGATCCGCAATGTGTCCGCAGCGGCCGCCAGCTCCTATCTTTATAATGGGAGCGCACGGTGCTGCGCTTAACAGCGCATGACCGTGTGCACCCATTCACTCCTATACGTGATCTGTGCGCAGCCGGACGCCTGCGCACAAATCACACAGTCTAGTCCGCACCAGGAATGCAACATGTCGCGTCTCTGGTGCGGAAGAGACTGTGTGATTTGTACGCAGGCATCCGCCTGCGCACAGATCACATATAGGAGTGAATGGGTGCGCACGGTCATGCGCTGTTAAGCGCAGCACCGTGCACTCCCATTATAAAGATAGGAGCTGGCGGCCGCTGCGGACACATTGCGGATCCCCTCTGCAGAACGCTGCGGAGGGGAACTCTAATGTGAACCCACCCTTAGAATGCAGGATAGTCCCTGATACAAAAGGGAGCTTTTATTTTAATACACAAAAATGGGTTGACGGTTCTCTTTAAAATAAAAATGGATATAGATTTTGATTGTCAGAATAAATGTTTGACTGTAACTGCGGATCGTGGAAAATGGTGCAAGAGCGCAATTCTTCTTTTTTTGTTTCTTTAATTCTTCAATTATTCATACCAACACGTCATTGATACCATAGAGTACTGACCCCAGACATTAGACAGACACCTCAGTGTTACCATATAGTACTGACCCGAGGTATCATACCAACACGTCCTTGATACCATAGAGTACTGACCCCAGACATTAGACAGACACCTCAGTGTTACCATATAGTACTGACCCCAGACATCATACCGACACCTCAGTGTTACCATATAGTACTGACCCCAGACATCATACCAACACGTCATTGATACCATAGAGTACTGACCCCAGACATTAGACAGACACCTCAGTGTTACCATATAGTACTGACCCCAGACATCATACCAACACGTCATTGATACCATAGAGTACTGACCCCAGACATTAGACAGACACCTCAGTGTTACCATATAGTACTGACCCCAGATATCGTACCGACATGTCAGTGTTACTATATAGTACTGACCCCAGACATCATACCAACACGTCATTGATACCATAGAGTACTGACCCCAGACATTAGACAGACACCTCAGTGTTACCATATAGTACTGACCCCAGATATCGTACCGACACATCAGTGTCACCATATAGTACTGACCCGAGACATCATACCGACACTCTCAGTGTCACCATATAGTACTGACCCCAGACATCATACCGACACGTCAGTGTTACCATATAGTACTGACCCCAGACATCATACCGACACCTCAGTGTTACCATATAGTACTGACCCGAGACATCATACCGACATGTCAGTGTTACCATATAGTACTGACCCCAGACATCATACTGACACCTCAGTGTCACCATATAGTGAACATGGTGAATAAAAAACCCAAAAAACAAATGTATAATTGCACTATTTTTTTGCAATTTTTAAATAAATGTCGTCATTCAAAAGTACAACTCGTCCTGCAAAAAAGAACAAGAAGCTTCATATGTCTGTATTGACGGAAAAAATAGAAAAGTTATGGAAGAAGAGGAAGGAAAACAGGAAATCACCCAGGGGTGAAGGGAAAATACAGGCTTGAGGGGAAGAACGGATGGACGGATGGAAAGACTGAAGGATGGACGGAAAGAAGGAAGGACGGATGGATGGACGGAAAGAATGAAGGATGGACGGAAAGAATAAAGGACGGACGGACTGAAAGAAGGAAGGACGGATGGAAAGAAGGACGGAAAGAAGGAAGGACGGACGGAAAGAAGGAAGGACGGACGGGAAGAAGGAAGGACGGACGGGAAGAAGGAAGGACGGACGGATGGAAAGAAGGAAGACGGAAAGAAGAAAGTACGGAAAGAAGAAAGGACAGACGGACAGAAAGAAGAAAGGACGGAAGGACGGACAAAAAGAAGGAAGGACAGAAAGTAGGAACGACTGATGGACAGACGGAAAGAAGGAAGGACAGAAAGAAGGAAGAACGGCACGGACGGTCGGAAAGAAGGAAGGACGGTCGGAAATAAGGAAGGATGGAAAGAAGGAAGGATGGACAGAAAGAAGGACGCAAGGAAGGATGGAAAGAAGGATGGAAGGAAGGACAGACGGACTGATGGGGCGACGGACGGATGGAAGGAAGGACGGAAAGAAGGAAGGACGGATGGACGGAAAGAAGGAGGGACGGAAAGGACAGACAGATAGATGGACGGAAGGAAGGACGTAAAGAAGGAAGGACGGATGGAAAGAAGGAAGGACGGAAAGGACAGACGGATAGATGGACGGAAAGAAGGAAGGACAGATGGAAAGAAAGGACGACGGAAAGAAGGACAGATGGAAGGATGGAAAGAAGGAAGGACAGAAAGAAGGACGGACGGAAAAAAGGAAGGAGGGAAGGACGGATGGAAAGAAGGAAGGACGGTCAGATGGATGGAAAGAAAGGACGAAAGACGGACTGAAAGAAGGACAGAAGGATGAACGGGAGGAAGGATGGATGGAAGGAAGGAAAGAAAGAAGGAAGGACGGGTGGACTGATGGGGCGACGGAAGCAAGGACTCCTCAACAATATCAAAATCCTTAGTATCATCTATATCTCCATACATACACCCCCCAACACTTCACACTGCTGCAGTTACTGAGTGGACAGGCTGCTTCAGTCAGTATTTGTGTCATTAGAGACACAGTGCTGTCCATCCTTCACCCTGATACAATGCACCAGATCTGCTGTGTGAAGACATCAGTGACAGAGATTTGCACTGTGTGTCACAGATTACCTCAGTGTCTGCTGTCCCTTGTGTAGATTAGAAGCTTCAGCCCCCCATCACTCGTGTCTGCACACAGTACATTCTCCTTCCCTGCTCCTGATCACAGGACAATGAGGGAAGAATCACTGACAGCCCGAGACAGTGCAGGGAAGGAATCACTGATAACAGGGAGCTATTCATTGTAATCCCGGAGCGGCCCTGAATACAGCACGATTGTCTCTTCTCTGCAGACTTTCCATACATCACTGGTGTCTGCACACTGTACATTCTCCTTCACTGCTCCTGATCACAGCCCGGGACACACTGTAATCACAGAGCGGCCCCCCCTGAGTGCAGCACATTGTCTCTTCAGTGCAGACTCTCCATACATCACTGTGTGTGGCCGGGGGAGGAGCAGAGACACCGGGCAGGTCTGATCACACGGATGGCTGCAGCCGAGGATTTCTTCCTGTGGAGAGGCTGAGTCATGTAGATGGGGAGGGCGGGGATGTTGCTATGGGGGAGGGGATGGGGTAGAGTAGGTGGAAACGACCAGTGTTCATTATCATGCCAGAACACCCCCCCTGGTCGTTCTGTTCAGATGCAAAACAAGTGTTATCTATGAAACCCTGCAGAAAGCTGACACATAGTACATTACAGATTGTCAGCATTAGGCAGCCTGGATATGCACTGAGATTATGTGACGAACCCGGACAACCCCTTTAAGACTTAGGACATAACACTTAGGACTTAGGACTTATCACATAACACTTAGGACTTAGGACTTATTACATAACACTTAGGACTTAGGGCTTAGGACTTATTACATAACACTTAGGACTTAGGATTTAGGACTTATTAATAACATTAGATCTTCGGACTTAGGACTACATTGGACTTAGGACTTAGGACATAACATTGGACCTAGGACATTGGATATACACTTTGATTTAGACTTATTACATAACACTTAGGACTTAGGACTTAGTTACATAACACTTAGGACTTAGGACTTAGGACTATTACATAACACTTAGGACTTAGGAATCTATTAGACTTAAGACTTAGGACTTATGACATAACGTTCGGACTTAGGACTCATTAGGACTTAGGACTTAGGACATAAACTTAGGACCTAGGACTATTACATAACACTTGGATTTAGGACTTATTACATAACACTTAGGATTTAGGAGACTTAGGACTTATTACATAACACTTAGGACTTAGGACTTAGGATTTTACATAAACTTAGGATTAGGACTTATTACATAAACACTTAGGACTTGGACTTTAGGACTAGACATAGAACTTAGGACTTAGGACATTAGACTGGACTAACACTTTGGACTTAGGACTTATGACATAACACTTAGGATTTAGATTAGGACTTAGGACTTATTACATAACACTTAGGACTTAGGACTTATTACATAACATAACTTAAGACTTAGGACATTAGGATATAACACTTAGGACTTAGGATCTTGGACCTAGGATTATAAACTTAGACTTAGATTAGGACCTAGGACTTAGGATCTTAAGACTTAGGATCTAGGACTAGGACCTAGGACCTTAGGATCTTAGGACTTATTACATAACACTTAGGACTTAGGACTTATTACATAACACTTGAATGGACTTAAGACTTAGGACATAACACTTAGGACTTAGGACTTAGGACATTACATAACACTTTGGACTTAGGACTTATTACATAACACTTAGGATTTAGGATTAGGACTTAGGACTATTACATACATTAGGACTTGGACTTAGATTTAGACATAACACTTAGGACTTAGACTTATCACATAACACTTAGGACTTAGGACTTATTACATAACACTTAGAACTAAGGACTTAAGACTTAGGACATAACACTTAGGACTTAGGACTTATACATAACACTTAGGACTTAGGACTTATTACATAACACTTACGACTTAGGACTTAGACTTATTACATAACACTTAGCTTAGGACTTAGGATTATTAACATAACACTTAGACTTAGGACTTAGATATAACAACTTAGGACTTAGGACTTATTACTAATAACTTAGGACTTAGACTTAGACTTAGACTTATAATACATTAAACTTAGACTTAGGATATAGACCTAGGACTAGGACTTAAGACTTAAGACTTAGGACCTAGGACCAAGACTGGACTTAGGACTTAGGACTTATAGGACTTAGACGTAGGACTTAGGACTAGGACTTATTACATAACACTTGGACTACTATTAGGACATACTAGGACTTAGGCTTAGGACTTATTACATAACACTTAGGACTTAGGATTTAGGACTTAAATAACACTTATCTCGGACTTAGGACATAACATTAGGACTTAGGACTTAGACATAACACTTAGGACTAGGACATTGGATATAACACTTTGGATTTAGGACTTATTACATAACACTTAGATTTAGGTTAGGACTTAGGATTATTACATAACACTTAGGAATTAGGACTTATTACATAGACTTAGCATTGATTAGACTAACACTTAGGACTTGGATTAGGACATAACACTTAGGACTTAGGACAAAACACTTAGGACTTGGACATTGGACATAACACTTTGGACTTAGGACTTATAATATCATAATAATTAGGATTATGATTAGGACTTTAGGACTTATTACATAACACTTAGATTAGACTTATTACTTAATACACTTAGACTTAGGATTATAGGACTTATTAACTTAACTACTATAGACTTAGGACTTATTACATACCACTTAGAACTAGGACTTAGACTTATTACATAACACTTAGGACTTAGGACTGTATTACATAACACTTAGGACTTAGGACTTATTACAACTTAGACTTAGGACTAGGACTTATAGGACTTATTACATAACATTAGGACTTATTACATAACACTTAAGACTTAGGACTTAGATAAACACTTAGGACTTAGGATCTAGCTAGCTGACTTAAGAACATTAGAAGACTTAAGGACTTAAACTTAAACTTGGACCTTAGGATTAGGACTTAGATTAGACTTAGGAGTAGGACTTAGACATTAGGACTTAGGACTTATTACATAACACTTAGGACTTAGGACTTATTACATAACACTTAGAACTAAGGACTTAAGACTTAGGACATAACAACTTAGGACTTAGACTTAGGACTTATTACATAACACTTAGGACTTATTACATAACACTAGGACTTGGACTTAAGATTAGGACATAAACTTACGACTTAGGACTTATCAATAACACTTAGGACTTTAGACTTATTACATAACACTTAGAACTAGGACTTAGACTTAGGACATAACACTTAGGACTTAGGACTTATCACATAACAACTTAGACTTAGGACTTATACATAACACTTAACGACTTAGACTTAGGACTTATTACATAACACTTAGGACTTAGGACTTAGACTTATACATAAACTTATTACTTAGGACTTATTAGGTAAACTTAGGACTTAGGACTTATTACATAACACTTAGACTTAGGACTTATTACATAAACTTAAGACTTAGGACTTAGGATATAGGACCTAGACCTAGGACTTAGACTTAAGACTTAGGACTAGGACCAAGACTGAAACCTAGGACTTAGGACTTAGGGTAGGTATTAAACACTAGGACTTATACTAACTTGGACTTATACATAACACTTAGGACTTGGGCTTAGATTTAGTACATAACACTTAGGACTTAGGATTTAGGACTTATTAACTAACATATTAGATCTTCGGACTTAGGACATAACAATTAGGACTTAGGACTTAGTACATAACACTTAGGACTTAGGCTTAGGACTTATTAATAACACTTAGACTTAGGATTTAGGACTTATTATCATAACAGCTTAGATCTTGACTTAGGACATAAACTTAGGACTTAGCGACTTTAGGACTTATTACATAACACTTAGGACTTATTACATAACATTTAGACTTAGACTTATACTAGACAACTACTGACTTAGGACTTAGGATATAACACTTAGGACTTAGGATCTTGGACCTAGGATATTAAATTAAACTTAAACTTAGGACTATAGGACTTAGGCGACTTAGGACTTTAGGACTAGGACATTGGACTTAGACTAGGAACTAGGACTTAGGACTTATTACATAACGACTTAGGACTTAGGACTTATTACATAACACTTAGATAACTAGGACTTAAGACTTAGGACATAACACTTAGGTAGACTTAGGACATTGGACATAACACTTTGGACTTAGGACTTATTACATAACACTTAGGATTAGGACTTAGGACTATAGGACTTGGACTTAACATAAACTGACTAGGACTGGGACTTAGATTTAGGACAAACACTTTAGACTTAGGACTTATCACATAACACTTAGGACTTAGGACTTATTACATAACACTTAGACTAAGGACTTATAATTAAGACTAACACTTAGGATTTAGGACTTTATCACATAACACTTAGGACTTAGGACTTATTACATAACACTTAACGACTTAGGACTTTAGGACTTATTACATAAACACTTAGGACTTAGGACTTAGGACTTATTACATAAACACTTATTATTAGGACTTATTACGTAACACTTAGGACTTAGGACTTATTACATAACACTTAGGACTTAGGACTACTTATTACATAAACTAGAAACTTAGGACTTAAGACTTATTACATAACACTTAGGACTTATTACATAACACTTAAGACTTAGGACTTAGGATATAACACTTAGGACTTAGGATCTAGGACACTAGGACTTAAGACTTAGAGACTTAAGACTTAAGACTTAGGACCTAGGACTTAGGACTTAGGACTATAGGAGCTAGGACCTAGGACTTAGGACTTAGGACTTATTACATAACACTTAGGACTTAGGACTTATTACATAACACTTAGAACTAAGGACTTAAGACTTAGGACATAACACTTAGGACTTAGGACTTAGGACTTATTACATAACACTTAGGACTTATTACATAACACTTAGGACTTAGGACTTATTACATAACACTTAAGACTTAGGACTTAGGATATAACACTTAGGACTTAGGATCTTGGACCTAGGATTTAAGACTTAAGACTTAAGACTTAGGACCTAGGACTTAGGACTTAGGACTTAGGACCTAGGACCTAGGACCTAGGACCTAGGACTTAGGACTTATTACATAACACTTAGGACTTAGGACTTATTACATAACACTTAGAACTAAGGACTTAAGACTTAGGACATAACACTTAGGACTTAGGACATTGGACATAACACTTTGGACTTAGGACTTATTACATAACACTTAGGATTTAGGATTAGGACTTAGGACTTATTACATAACACTTAGGACTTGGGACTTAAGATTTAGGACATAACACTTACGACTTAGGACTTATCACATAACACTTAGGACTTAGGACTTATTACATAACACTTAGAACTAAGGACTTAAAGGGGTTGTCCGGGTTCGTCACATAATCTCAGTGCATATCCAGGCTGCCTAATGCTGACAATCTGTAATGTACTATGTGTCAGCTTTCTGCAGGGTTTCATAGATAACACTTGTTTTGCATCTGAACAGAACGACCAGGGGGGGTGTTCTGTCATGATAATGAACACTGGTCGTTTCCACCTACTGTACCCAACCCCTCCCCCATAGCAACATCCCCGCCCTCCCCATCTACATGACTCAGCCTCTCCACAGGAAGAAATCCTCGGCTGCAGCCATCCGTGTGATCAGACCTGCCCGGTGTCTCTGCTCCTCCCCCGGCCACACACAGTGATGTATGGAGAGTCTGCACTGAAGAGACAATGTGCTGCACTCAGGGGGGGCCGCTCTGTGATTACAGTGTGTCCCGGGCTGTGATCAGGAGCAGTGAAGGAGAATGTACAGTGTGCAGACACCAGTGATGTATGGAAAGTCTGCAGAGAAGAGACAATCGTGCTGTATTCAGGGCCGCTCCGGGATTACAATGAATAGCTCCCTGTTATCAGTGATTCCTTCCCTGCACTGTCTCGGGCTGTCAGTGATTCTTCCCTCATTGTCCTGTGATCAGGAGCAGGGAAGGAGAATGTACTGTGTGCAGACACGAGTGATGGGGGGCTGAAGCTTCTAATCTACACAAGGGACAGCAGACACTGAGGTAATCTGTGACACACAGTGTAAATCTCTGTCACTGATGTCTTCACACAGCAGATCTGGTGCATTGTATCAGGGTGAAGGATGGACAGCACTGTGTCTCTAATGACACAAATACTGACTGAAGCAGCCTGTCCACTCAGTAACTGCAGCAGTGTGAAGTGTTGGGGGGTGTATGTATGGAGATATAGATGATACTAAGGATTTTGATATTGTTGAGGAGTCCTTGCTTCCGTCGCCCCATCAGTCCACCCGTCCTTCCTTCTTTCTTTCCTTCCTTCCATCCATCCTTCCTCCCGTTCATCCTTCTGTCCTTCTTTCAGTCCGTCTTTCGTCCTTTCTTTCCATCCATCTGACCGTCCTTCCTTCTTTCCATCCGTCCTTCCCTCCTTCCTTTTTTCCGTCCGTCCTTCTTTCTGTCCTTCCTTCTTTCCATCCTTCCATCTGTCCTTCTTTCCGTCGTCCTTTCTTTCCATCTGTCCTTCCTTCTTTCCGTCCATCTATCCGTCTGTCCTTTCCGTCCTTCCTTCTTTCCATCCGTCCTTCCTTCTTTACGTCCTTCCTTCCGTCCATCTATCTGTCTGTCCTTTCCGTCCCTCCTTCTTTCCGTCCATCCGTCCTTCCTTCTTTCCGTCCTTCCTTCCATCCGTCCGTCGCCCCATCAGTCCGTCTGTCCTTCCTTCCATCCTTCTTTCCATCCTTCCTTGCTCCTTTTTTCTGTCCATCCTTCCTTCTTTCCATCCTTCCTTATTTCCGACCGTCCTTCCTTCTTTCCGACCGTCCGTGCCGTTCTTCCTTCTTTCTGTCCTTCCTTCTTTCCGTCTGTCCATCAGTCGTTCCTACTTTCTGTCCTTCCTTCTTTTTGTCCGTCCTTCCGTCCTTTCTTCTTTCTGTCCGTCTGTCCTTTCTTCTTTCCGTACTTTCTTCTTTCCGTCTTCCTTCTTTCCATCCGTCCGTCCTTCCTTCTTCCCGTCCGTCCTTCCTTCTTCCCGTCCGTCCTTCCTTCTTTCCGTCCGTCCTTCCTTCTTTCCGTCCTTCTTTCCATCCGTCCTTCCTTCTTTCAGTCCGTCCGTCCTTTATTCTTTCCGTCCATCCTTCATTCTTTCCGTCCATCCATCCGTCCTTCCTTCTTTCCGTCCATCCTTCAGTCTTTCCATCCGTCCATCCGTTCTTCCCCTCAAGCCTGTATTTTCCCTTCACCCTGGGTGATTTCCTGTTTTCCTTCCTCTTCTTCCATAACTTTTCTATTTTTCCGTCAATACAGACATATGAAGCTTCTTGTTCTTTTTTGCAGGACGAGTTGTACTTTTGAATGACGACATTTATTTAAAAATTGCAAAAAAATAGTGCAATTATACATTTGTTTTTTGGGTTTTTTATTCACCATGTTCACTATATGGTGACACTGAGGTGTCGGTATGATGTCTGGGGTCAGTACTATATGGTAACACTGACATGTCGGTATGATGTCTCGGGTCAGTACTATATGGTAACACTGAGGTGTCGGTATGATGTCTGGGGTCTGTACTATATGGTAACACTGACGTGTCGGTATGATGTCTGGGGTCAGTACTATATGGTAACACTGAGGTGTCAGTATGATGTCTGGGGTCAGTACTATATGGTGACACTGAGGTGTCGGTAGAATGTCTGGGGTCTGTACTATATGGTAACACTGACGATGTCGGTATGATGTCTGGGTCAGTACTATATGGTAACACTGAGGTGTCGGTGTGATGTCTGGGGTCAGTACTATATGGTAACACTGAGGTGTCAGTATGATTCTGGGGTCAGTACTATATGGTAACACTGAGGTGTCGGTATGATGCTCGGGTCAGTACTATATGGTCAAACTGAGGTGTTGTATGATGTCTGGGGTCAGTACTATATGGTAACACTGAGGTGTCTTTATGATGTCTGGGGTCAGTACTATATGGTAACACTGAGTGTCGTATGATGTCTGGGGTCAGTACTATATGGTAACACTGAGGTGTCGGTATGATGTCTGGGGTCAGTACTATATGGTAACACTGAGGTGTCGGTTAATGATGTCTGGGGTCAGTACTATATGTCAACGGACTGAGGTTCGGTGATGATGTCTGGGTCAGTACTATATGGTAACACTGAGGTGTCGGTATGATGTCTGGGGTCAGTACTATATGGTGACACTGAGGTGTCGTTAATGTCTGGGGTCAGTACTATATGGTAACAACTGAGGTGTCAGTATGATGTCTGGGTCAGTACTATATGGTGACACTGAGGTGTCGGTATGATGTCTGGGGTCTGTACTATATGGTAACACTGACATGTCGGTATGAATGTCTGGGGTCAGTACTATATGGTAACACTGAGGTGTCGGTGTGATGTCTGGGGTCAGTACTATATGGTAACACTGAGGTGTCAGTATGATGTCTGGGGTCAGTACTATATGGTAACACTGAGGTGTCGGTATGATGCCTCGGGTCAGTACTATATGGCAACACTGAGGTGTCGGTATGATGTCTGGGTCAGTACTATATGGTAACACTGAGGTGTCGGTATGATGTCTGGGGTCAGTACTATATGGTAACACTGAGGTGTCAGTATGATGTCTGGGGTCAGTACTATATGGTAACACTGAGGTGTCGGTATGATGTCTGGGGTCAGTACTATATGGTAACACTGAGGTGTCGGTATGATGTCTGGGGTCAGTACTATATGGTAACACTGATGTGTCGGTATGATGTCTGGGGTCAGTACTATATGGTAACACTGAGGTGTCGGTATGATGTCTGGGGTCAGTACTATATGTAACACTGAGGTGTCGGTATGATGTCTGGGGTCAGTACTATATGGTAACACTGAGGTGTCGGTATGATGTCTGGGGTCAGTTTTTATATGGTAACACTGAGGTGTCGGTATGATGTCTGGGGTCAGTACTATATAGGTAACACTGAGGTGTCGGTATGATGTCTGGGGTCAGTACTATATGGTGACACTGATGTGTCGGTACGATATCTGGGGTCAGTACTATATGGTAACACTGACGTGTCGGTATGATGTCTGGGGTCAGTACTATATGGTAACACTGAGGTGTCGGTATGATGTCTGGGGTCAGTACTATATGGTGACACTGATGTGTCGGTACGATATCTGGGGTCAGTACTATATGATAACACTGAGGTGTCGGTATGATGTCTGGGGTCAGTACTATATGGTAACACTGAGGTGTCGGTATGATATCTGGGGTCAGTTTTATATGGTAACACTGAGGTGTCGGTATGATGTCTGGGGTCAGTACTATATGGTAACACTGAGGTGTCGGTATGATGTCTGGGGTCAGTACTATATGGTGACACTGATGTGTCGGTACGATATCTGGGGTCAGTACTATATGGTAACACTGACGTGTCGGTATGATGTCTGGGGTCAGTACTATATGGTAACACTGAGGTGTCGGTATGATGTCTGGGGTCAGTACTATATGGTAACACTGACGTGTCGGTATGATGTTTTTTGAAAAAAAAACGCAAGTTTTTACATTTTTTCTCATATATAAAGCTTGTCAGCATATGTACATCATTGGTTGTAGCTGAGTGCTGCAAGGTTTTTTTCTAGTATATTGACCCAGCGTCCCTGCTGGCACCAGTTCACATTGTCTGTGAGTGCTGTGCAGTTTTTTTCTCTATATATATATATATATATGTATACATATTCCACAAATAGGCCAGATGCAGTTGCATCGGGAGTGCGGTGAAATGAACAGGTCCCGTAGAAATAGCTGCTGAATAGTACAGTCCTCTCTTCAGAAACTACGCGGTTGTTCCGAAAATTATATGGTGTATTTGGTGGCTCAGTGGTTAGCACTGTATGGTGGCTCAGTGGTTAGCACGGTGGCTCAGTGGTTAGACTGTATAGGTGGCTCAGTGGTTAGCACTGTATATGGTGGCTCAGTGGTTAGCACTGTATATGGTGGTCTCAGTGGTTAGCACTGTATATGGTGTCTCAGTGGTTAGCACGTATATGGTGGCTCAGTGGTTAGCACTGTATATGGTGGCTCAGTGGTTAGCACTGTAATGGTGGCTCAGTGGTTAGCACTGTATATGGTGGCTCAGTGGTTAGCACTGTATATGGTGGCTCAGTGGTTAGCACTGTATATGGTGGCTCAGTGGTTAGCACTGTATGTGGCTCAGTGGTTAGCACTGTTATGGTGTCTCAGTGGTTAGCACTGTATATGGTGTCTCAGTGGTTAGCACTGTATATGGTGTCTCAGTGGTTAGCACTGTATATGGTGGCTCAGTGGTTAGCACTGTATGGTGGCTCAGTGGTTGGCACTGTATACGGTGGCTCAGTGGTTAGCACTGTATACGGTGGCTCAGTGGTTAGCACTGTATATGGTGGCTCAGTGGTTTAGCACTGTATATTGGTGGCTCAGTGGTTAGCACTGTATATGGTGGCTCAGTGGTTAGCACTGTAATGGTGGCTCAGTGGTTAGCACTGTATATGGTGTCTCAGTGGTTAGCACTGTATATGGTGGCTCAGTGGTTAGCACTGTATGGTGGCTCAGTGGTTAGCACTGTATATGGTGGCTCAGTGGTTAGCACTGTATATGGTGGCTCAGTGGTTAGCACTGTATGGTGGCTCAGTGGTTAGCACTGTATATGGTGGCTCAGTGGTTAGCACTGTATATGGTGCCTCAGTGGTTAGCACTGTATGGTGGCTCAGTGGTTAGCACTGTATATGGTGTCTCAGTGGTTAGCACTGTATATGGTGGCTCAGTGGGTAGTACTGTATGGTGGCTCAGTGGTTAGCACTGTATATGATGGCTCAGTGGTTAGCACTGTATATGGTGGCTCAGTGGTTAGCTCTGTACACGGTGGCTCAGTGGTTAGTACTGTATACGGTGGCTCAGTGGTTAGCACTGTATATGGTGGCTCAGTGGTTAGCACTGTATATGGTGGTTCAGTGGTTAGCACTGTATATGGTAGCTCAGTGGTTAGCACTGTATATGGTGGCTCAGTGGTTAGCACTGTATATGGTGGCTCCGTGGTTATCACAGTATATGGTGGCTCAGTGGTTAGCATTGTATGGTTTCTAAGTGGTTAGCACAGTATGGTGGCTCAGTGGTTAGCACTGTATATGGTGGCTCCGTGGTTATCACAGTATATGGTGGCTCAGTGGTTAGCATTGTATGGTGGCTAAGTGGTTAGCACAGTATGGTGGCAGGGGATTTGAATCCCACGAGCTCCTTGTCCGCCAGCTGAGCCAATGAGCGTCGCTGGATTCAAAGCTTTGAATCTTGCGCCGCTCAACGGTCACCGTCGACTGCGTCGATTGCTAAGCGAGATTGAAATCACGCACCAACATCGCTCATTGGTCGGCGCCGATGAATAAGCGGTGTTGGCCCGTGATTTAAATCCCTCTGCGCTCATTTGTCGACGCCACAGAGACCCCTAAGTTTCCTCATGGTTGGATGACTTTCAAGTTCTTCCCGAGGAGGCGTTATCCATATCACCCAGAAGAGGGGACGGGCAGTCAAATGGCAGGATAGGCGGGATGGACGATGACGAAAAGCAGGATGGACGGCGGGAGAGCCTTGATGGACAACAGGTGAGGCAGGACTAACCAATCTGCAAGCGTGCCCATCGGACCGGAAACAGGTAATTATTATACAGAGCGGGAGATTTGTGTAAGTTATTTATTGTGTTTACGGGGCAGTCAGGGCATAATAGCCTCCTTGCTAGGCTGGGTTCACATTAGGGTTCCCCTCCGCAGCGTTCTGCGGAGGGGATCCGCAATGTGTCCGCAGCGGCCGCCAGCTCCTATCTTTATAATGGGAGCGCACGGTGCTGCGCTTAACAGCGCATGACCGTGTGCACCCATTCACTCCTATACGTGATCTGTGCGCAGCCGGACGCCTGCGCACAAATCACACAGTCTAGTCCGCACCAGGAATGCAACATGTCGCGTCTCTGGTGCGGAAGAGACTGTGTGATTTGTACGCAGGCATCCGCCTGCGCACAGATCACATATAGGAGTGAATGGGTGCGCACGGTCATGCGCTGTTAAGCGCAGCACCGTGCACTCCCATTATAAAGATAGGAGCTGGCGGCCGCTGCGGACACATTGCGGATCCCCTCTGCAGAACGCTGCGGAGGGGAACTCTAATGTGAACCCACCCTTAGAATGCAGGATAGTCCCTGATACAAAAGGGAGCTTTTATTTTAATACACAAAAATGGGTTGACGGTTCTCTTTAAAATAAAAATGGATATAGATTTTGATTGTCAGAATAAATGTTTGACTGTAACTGCGGATCGTGGAAAATGGTGCAAGAGCGCAATTCTTCTTTTTTTGTTTCTTTAATTCTTCAATTATTCATACCAACACGTCATTGATACCATAGAGTACTGACCCCAGACATTAGACAGACACCTCAGTGTTACCATATAGTACTGACCCCAGACATCATACTGACACCTCAGTGTTACCATATAGTACTGACCCGAGGTATCATACCAACACGTCCTTGATACCATAGAGTACTGACCCCAGACATTAGACAGACACCTCAGTGTTACCATATAGTACTGACCCCAGACATCATACCGACACCTCAGTGTTACCATATAGTACTGACCCGAGGTATCATACCAACACGTCATTGATACCATAGAGTACTGACCCAGACATTAGACAGACACCTCAGTGTTACCATATAGTACTGACCCCAGACATCATACTGACACCTCAGTGTTACCATATAGTACTGACCCGAGGTATCATACCAACACGTCCTTGATACCATAGAGTACTGACCCCAGACATTAGACAGACACCTCAGTGTTACCATATAGTACTGACCCCAGACATCATACCGACACCTCAGTGTTACCATATAGTACTGACCCCAGACATCATACCGACACGTCATTGATACCATAGAGTACTGACCCCAGACATTAGACAGACACCTCAGTGTTACCATATAGTACTGACCCCAGACATCATACCAACACGTCATTGATACCATAGAGTACTGACCCCAGACATTAGACAGACACCTCAGTGTTACCATATAGTACTGACCCCAGATATCGTACCGACATGTCAGTGTTACTATATAGTACTGACCCCAGACATCATACCAACACGTCATTGATACCATAGAGTACTGACCCCAGACATTAGACAGACACCTCAGTGTTACCATATAGTACTGACCCCAGATATCGTACCGACACATCAGTGTCACCATATAGTACTGACCCCAGATATCGTACCGACACATCAGTGTCACCATATAGTACTGACCCCAGACATCATACCGACACGTCAGTGTTACCATATAGTACTGACCCCAGACATCATACCGACACCTCAGTGTTACCATATAGTACTGACCCGAGACATCATACCGACATGTCAGTGTTACCATATAGTACTGACCCCAGACATCATACTGACACCTCAGTGTCACCATATAGTGAACATGGTGAATAAAAAACCCAAAAAACAAATGTATAATTGCACTATTTTTTTGCAATTTTTAAATAAATGTCGTCATTCAAAAGTACAACTCGTCCTGCAAAAAAGAACAAGAAGCTTCATATGTCTGTATTGACGGAAAAATAGAAAAGTTATGGAAGAAGAGGAAGGAAAACAGGAAATCACCCAGGGGTGAAGGGAAAATACAGGCTTGAGGGGAAGAACGGATGGACGGATGGAAAGACTGAAGGATGGACGGAAAGAAGGAAGGACGGATGGATGGACGGAAAGAATGAAGGATGGACGGAAAGAATAAAGGACGGACGGACTGAAAGAAGGAAGGACGGATGGAAAGAAGGACGGAAAGAAGGAAGGACGGACGGAAAGAAGGAAGGACGGACGGGAAGAAGGAAGGACGGACGGGAAGAAGGAAGGACGGACGGATGGAAAGAAGGAAGACGGAAAGAAGAAAGTACGGAAAGAAGAAAGGACAGACGGACAGAAAGAAGAAAGGACGGAAGGACGGACAAAAAGAAGGAAGGACAGAAAGTAGGAACGACTGATGGACAGACGGAAAGAAGGAAGGACAGAAAGAAGGAAGAACGGCACGGACGGTCGGAAAGAAGGAAGGACGGTCGGAAATAAGGAAGGATGGAAAGAAGGAAGGATGGACAGAAAGAAGGACGCAAGGAAGGATGGAAAGAAGGATGGAAGGAAGGACAGACGGACTGATGGGGCGACGGACGGATGGAAGGAAGGACGGAAAGAAGGAAGGACGGATGGACGGAAAGAAGGAGGGACGGAAAGGACAGACAGATAGATGGACGGAAGGAAGGACGTAAAGAAGGAAGGACGGATGGAAAGAAGGAAGGACGGAAAGGACAGACGGATAGATGGACGGAAAGAAGGAAGGACAGATGGAAAGAAAGGACGACGGAAAGAAGGACAGATGGAAGGATGGAAAGAAGGAAGGACAGAAAGAAGGACGGACGGAAAAAAGGAAGGAGGGAAGGACGGATGGAAAGAAGGAAGGACGGTCAGATGGATGGAAAGAAAGGACGAAAGACGGACTGAAAGAAGGACAGAAGGATGAACGGGAGGAAGGATGGATGGAAGGAAGGAAAGAAAGAAGGAAGGACGGGTGGACTGATGGGGCGACGGAAGCAAGGACTCCTCAACAATATCAAAATCCTTAGTATCATCTATATCTCCATACATACACCCCCCAACACTTCACACTGCTGCAGTTACTGAGTGGACAGGCTGCTTCAGTCAGTATTTGTGTCATTAGAGACACAGTGCTGTCCATCCTTCACCCTGATACAATGCACCAGATCTGCTGTGTGAAGACATCAGTGACAGAGATTTACACTGTGTGTCACAGATTACCTCAGTGTCTGCTGTCCCTTGTGTAGATTAGAAGCTTCAGCCCCCCATCACTCGTGTCTGCACACAGTACATTCTCCTTCCCTGCTCCTGATCACAGGACAATGAGGGAAGAATCACTGACAGCCCGAGACAGTGCAGGGAAGGAATCACTGATAACAGGGAGCTATTCATTGTAATCCCGGAGCGGCCCTGAATACAGCACGATTGTCTCTTCTCTGCAGACTTTCCATACATCACTGGTGTCTGCACACTGTACATTCTCCTTCACTGCTCCTGATCACAGCCCGGGACACACTGTAATCACAGAGCGGCCCCCCCTGAGTGCAGCACATTGTCTCTTCAGTGCAGACTCTCCATACATCACTGTGTGTGGCCGGGGGAGGAGCAGAGACACCGGGCAGGTCTGATCACACGGATGGCTGCAGCCGAGGATTTCTTCCTGTGGAGAGGCTGAGTCATGTAGATGGGGAGGGCGGGGATGTTGCTATGGGGGAGGGGATGGGGTAGAGTAGGTGGAAACGACCAGTGTTCATTATCATGCCAGAACACCCCCCCTGGTCGTTCTGTTCAGATGCAAAACAAGTGTTATCTATGAAACCCTGCAGAAAGCTGACACATAGTACATTACAGATTGTCAGCATTAGGCAGCCTGGATATGCACTGAGATTATGTGACGAACCCGGACAACCCCTTTAAGACTTAGGACATAACACTTAGGACTTAGGACTTATCACATAACACTTAGGATTTAGGACTTATTACATAACACTTACGACTTAGGACTTAGGACTTATTACATAACACTTAGGACTTAGGACTTAGGACTTATTACATAACACTTATTACTTAGGACTTATTACGTAACACTTAGGACTTAGGACTTATTACATAACACTTAGGACTTAGGACTTATTACATAACACTTAAGACTTAGGACTTAGGATATAGGACCTAGGACCTAGGACTTAAGACTTAAGACTTAGGACCTAGGACCAAGACCTCGGACCTAGGACTTAGGACTTAGGACTTAGGACGTAGGACTTAGGACCTAGGACTTATTACATAACACTTTGGACTTAGGACATACCACTTAGGACTTAGGGCTTAGGACTTATTACATAACACTTAGGACTTAGGATTTAGGACTTATTACATAACAGTTAGATCTTCGGACTTAGGACATAACAATTAGGACTTAGGACTTAGGACATAACACTTAGGACCTAGGACATTGGATATAACACTTTGGATTTAGGACTTATTACATAACACTTAGGATTTAGGATTAGGACTTAGGACTTATTACATAACACTTAGGAGTTAGGACTTATTACATAACACTTAGGATTTAGGACTTATTACATAACACTTAGGACTTCGGACTTAGGACATAACACTTAGGACTTCGGACTTAGGACATAACACTTAGGACTTAGGACATAACACTTAGGACTTAGGACATTGGACATAACACTTTGGACTTAGGACTTATTACATAACACTTAGGATTTAGGATTAGGACTTAGGACTTATTACATAACACTTAGGAGTTAGGACTTATTACATAACACTTAGGACTTAGGATTTAGGACTTATTACATAACCTTAGGACTTAGGATTATTACATAACACTAGAACTAAGGACTTAAGACTTATTACATAACACTTAGGACTTAGGACTTATTACATAACACTTAGGACTTAGGACTTATTACATAACACTTAGAACTACGGACTTAAGACTTATACATAAACTTAGGATTATTACATAACACTTAAGACTTAGGACTTAGGATATAACACTTAGGACTTAGGATCTAGGACCTAGGACTTAAGACTTAAGACTTAGGACCTAGGACTTAGGACTTAGGACTTAGGAGCTAGGACCTAGACTTAGGACTTAGGACTTATTACATAACACTAGGACTTAGGACTTATTACATAACACTTAAATAAGGACTTAAGACTTAGGACATAACATTAGGACTTAGGATTAGGACTTATTACATAACACTTAGGACTATACATAAACTTAGCACTTAGGACTTATACATAACACTTAAGACTTAGGACTTAGGATATAACACTTAGGACTTAGGATCTTGGACCTAGATTTAAGACTTAAGACTTAAGACTTAGGACTAGGACTTAGGACTTAGGACTTAGGACCTAGGACCTAGGACCTAGGACTAGACTAGGACTTAAATAACACTTAGGACTTAGGACTTATTACATAACACTTAGAACTAAGGACTTAAGACTTAGGACATAACACTTAGGACTTAGGACATTGGACATAACACTTTGGACTTAGGACTTATTACATAACACTTAGGATTTAGGATTAGGACTTAGGACTTATTACATAACACTTAGGACTTGGGACTTAAGATTTAGGACATAACACTTAGGACTTAGGACTTATCACATAACACTTAGGACTTAGGACTTATACATAACACTTAGAACTAAGGACTTAAGACTTAGGACATAACACTTAGGACTTAGGACTTATCACATAACACTTAGGACTAGGACTATACATAACACTACGACTTAGACTTAGGACTTATTACATAACACTTAGACTTAGACTTAGGACTTCATTACATAACTTATACTTAGGACTTATTATAACACTTAGGACTTAGGACTTATACATAACACTTAAGACTTAGGACTTAGGATATAGGACCTAGGACCTAGGACTTAAGACTTAAGACTAGGACTAGGACCAAGACCTCGGACCTAGGACTTAGGACTTAGGACTTAGACGTAGGACTTAGGACTAGGACTTATTACATAACACTTTGGACTTAGGACATACCACTTAGGACTTAGGCTTAGGACTTATTACATAACACTAGGACTTAGGATTAGGACTTATTACATAACAGTTAGATTTCGACTTAGGACATAACAATTAGGACTTAGGACTTAGGACATAACACTTAGGACCTAGGACATTGGATATAACACTTTGGATTAGGACTTATTACATAACACTTAGGATTTAGGATTAGACTTAGGACTTATTACATAACATAGAGTTAGGACTTATTACATAACACTTAGGATTTAGGACTTATACATAACACTAGCACTTCGGACTTAGGACATAACTTACTACTTGGACTCTGGACTTAGGACATAACACTAGGACTTAGACATAACACTTAGGACTTAGGACATTGACATAACACTTTGGACTTAGGACTTATTACATAACACTTAGGATTTAGGATTAGGACTTAGGACTTATACATAACACTTAGGAGTTAGGACTTATTACATAACACTTAGGACTTAGGATTTAGGACTTATTACATAACACTTAGGACTTAGGACTTATTACATAACACTTAGAACTAAGGACTTAAGACTTATTACATAACACTTAGGACTTAGGACTTATTACATAACACTTAGGACTTAGGACTTATTACATAACACTTAGAACTACGACTTAAGACTTATTACATAACACTTGGACTTATTAATACACTTAAGACTTAGGACTTAGATATAACACTTAGGACTTGACAGGACCTAGGACTTAAGACTTAAGACTTAAGACTTAAGACTTAGACCTAGACTTAGGACTTAGGACTAGGAGCTAGACCTAGACTTAGACTAGGACTTATACATAACACTTAGGACTTAGGACTTATTACATAACACTTAGAACTAAGGACTTAAGACTTAGGACATAACACTTAGACTTAGGACTTAGGACTTATTACATAACACTTAGGACTTATTACATAACACTTAGGACTTAGGACTTATTACATAACACTTAAGACTTAGGACTTAGATATAACACTTAGACTTAGGATCTTGGACTAGGATTTAAGACTTAAGACTTAGACTTAGACCTAGGACTTAGACTTAGGACTTAGACCTAGACTAGGACCTAGACCTAGACTTAGGACTTATACATAACACTTAGGACTTAGGACTTATTACATAACACTAGAACTAAGGACTAAGACTTAGGACATAACACTTAGGACTTAGGACATTGGAAAACACTTTGGACTTAGGACTTATTACATAACACTTAGATTTAGGATTAGGACTTAGGACTTATTACATAACACTTAGGACTTCGGACTTAGGACATAACACTTAGGACTTCGGACTTAGACATACACTTAGGACTTAGGACATTGGACATAACACTTTGGACTTAGGACTTATACATAACCTTAGGATTTAGGATTAGGACTTAGGACTTATTACATAACACTTAGGAGTTAGGACTTATTACATAACACTTAGGACTTAGGATTTAGGACTTATTACATAACACTTAGGACTAGGACTTATTACATAACACTTAGAACTAAGGACTTAAGACTTATTACATAACACTTAGGACTTAGGACTTATTACATAACACTTAGAACTAAAACTGAATCGACTTAAGACTTATTACATAACACTTAGACTTATTACATAACACTTAAGACTTAGGACTTAGGATATAACACTTAGGACTTAGGATCTAGACCTAGGACTTAAGACTAAGACTTAAGACTTAGGACCTAGGACTTAGGACTTAGGACTAGGAGCTAGGACCTAGGACTTAGGACTTATTACATAACACTTAGACTTAGGACTTATTACATAACACTTAGAACTAAGGACTTAAGACTTAGACATAACACTTAGACTTAGGACTTAGGACTTATTACATAACACTTAGGACTTATTACATAACACTTAGGACTTAGGACTTATTACATAACACTTAAGACTTAGGACTTAGGATATAACACTTAGGACTTAGGATCTGACCTAGGATTTAAGACTTAAGACTTAAGACTTAGGACTAGGACTTAGACTTAGGACTTAGGACCTAGGACCTAGGACCTAGGACCTAGGACTAGGACTTATTACATAACACTTAGGACTTAGGACTTATTACATAACACTTAGAACTAAGGACTTAAGACTTAGGACATAACACTTAGGACTTAGGACATTGGACATAACACTTTGGACTTAGGACTTATTACATAACACTTAGGATTTAGGATTAGGACTTAGGACTTATTACATAACACTTAGGACTTCGGACTTAGGACATAACACTTAGGACTTCGGACTTAGGACATAACACTTAGGACTTAGGACATAACACTTAGGACTTAGGACATTGGACATAACACTTTGGACTTAGGACTTATTACATAACACTTAGGATTTAGGATTAGGACTTAGGACTTATTACATAACACTTAGGAGTTAGGACTTATTACATAACACTTAGGACTTAGGATTTAGGACTTATTACATAACACTTAGGACTTAGGACTTATTACATAACACTTAGAACTAAGGACTTAAGACTTATTACATAACACTTAGGACTTAGGACTTATTACATAACACTTAGAACTACGGACTTAAGACTTATTACATAACACTTAGGACTTATTACATAACACTTAAGACTTAGGACTTAGGATATAACACTTAGGACTTAGGATCTAGGACCTAGGACTTAAGACTTAAGACTTAAGATACTTAGGACCTAGGACTTAGGACTTAGGACTTAGGAGCTAGGACCTAGGACTTAGGACTTATTACATAACACTTAGGACTTAGGACTTATTACATAACACTTAGAACTAAGGACTTAAGACTTAGGACATAACACTTAGGACTTAGGACTTAGGACTTATTACATAACACTTAGGACTTATTACATAACACTTAGGACTTAGGACTTATTACATAACACTTAAGACTTAGGACTTAGGATATAACACTTAGGACTTAGGATCTTGGACCTAGGATTTAAGACTTAAGACTTAAGACTTAGGACCTAGGACTTAGGACTTAGGACTTAGGACCTAGGACCTAGGACCTAGGACCTAGGACTTAGGACTTATTACATAACACTTAGGACTTAGGACTTATTACATAACACTTAGAACTAAGGACTTAAGACTTAGGACATAACACTTAGGACTTAGGACATTGGACATAACACTTTGGACTTAGGACTTATTACATAACACTTAGGATTTAGGATTAGGACTTAGGACTTATTACATAACACTTAGGACTTGGGACTTAAGATTTAGGACATAACACTTACGACTTAGGACTTATCACATAACACTTAGGACTTAGGACTTATTACATAACACTTAGAACTAAGGACTTAAGACTTAGGACATAACACTTAGGACTTAGGACTTATCACATAACACTTAGGACTTAGGACTTATTACATAACACTTACGACGTAGGACTTAGGACTTATTACATAACACTTAGGACTTAGGACTTAGGACTTATTACATAACACTTATTACTTCGGACTTATTAAGTAACACTTAGGACTTAGGACTTATTACATAACACTTAGGACTTAGGACTTATTACATAACACTTAAGACTTAGGACTTAGGATATAGGACCTAGGACCTAGGACTTAAGACTTAAGACTTAGGACCTAGGACCAAGACCTCGGACCTAGGACTTAGGACTTAGGACTTAGGACGTAGGACTTAGGACCTAGGACTTATTACATAACACTTTGGACTTAGGACATAACACTTAGGACTTAGGGCTTAGGACTTATTACATAACACTTAGGACTTAGGACATAACACTTAGGACTGAGGATTTAGGACTTATTACATAACAGTTAGAACTTCGGACTTAGGACATAACACTTAGGACTTAGGACTTAGGACATAACACTTAGGACCTAGGACATTGGATATAACACTTTGGATTTAGGACTTATTACATAACACTTAGGACTTAGGATTAGGATTTAGGACTTATTACATAACACTTAGGACTTATTACATAACACTTAGGACTTAGGAGTTATTACATAACACTTAGGACTTAGGACTTATTACATAACACTTACGACTTAGGACTTAGGACTTATTACATAGCACTTAGGACTTAGGACTTAGGACTTATTACATAACACTTAGGACTTAGGACTTATTATGTAAGACTTAGGACTTATTACATAACACTTAGGACTTAGGACTTATTACATAACACTTATGATTTAGGACTTATTACATAACACTTAAGACTTAGGACTTAGGATATAGGACCTAGGACCTAGGACTTAAGACTTAAGACTTAGGACCTAGGACCAAAACCTAGGACCTAGGACTTAGGACGTAGGACTTAGGACCAAGGTCTTATTACATAACACTTTGGACTTAGGACATAACACTTAGGACTTAGGGCTTAGGACTTATTACATAACACTTAGGACTTAGGACATAACCAGGGCCGGGACGACAGCTAGGCGACCCTAGGCGATCGCCTAGGGCGCCATCTTGTGAAGGGCGCATTTTCCCCTTATGAGGGGCCCATTGCCCGCCCCCTGGGAGGCTCCGCACCCCCTGGGGGCCCCGTGCTGGCCGCCGCCAGCCGCGGCGCGCCGACCAGAGAGGAAGGAGGGCGGGACTCCGACTTCCTGTCCCGCAGCTCTGCCCGACTCTGCAGACGCACGGTGACGGTGGCCTTGGTGACCGGTGAGTCAGTGTGCAAAGGCGCCCCCCCCCCCACCGGTCCGCATACTGGGCCCTGTATACACCACCACTGGGCCCTGTATACAGCACCACTGAGCCCTGTATGCAGCACCACTGGGCCCTGTATACAGCACCACTGGGCCCTGTATACAGCACCACTGGGCCCTGTATACAGCACCACTGGGCCCTGTATACACCACCACTGGGCCCTGTATACACCACCACTGGGCCCTGTATACACCACCACTGGGGCCTGTATACACCACCACTGGGCCCTGTATACACCACCACCACCACCACTGAGCCCTGTATACACCACCACTGGGCCCTGTATACACCACCACTGGGCCCTGTATACAACACCACTGGGGCCTGTGTATACCACCACTGGGGCCTGTATATACCACTGGGGCTGCTGTATATACTGCTGGGGCTTGTATATACTGCTGGGGCCTGTATATACCACTGGGGCTGCTGTATACTGCTGGGGCTTGTATATACTGCTGGGGCCTGTATATACCACTGGGGCTGCTGTATATACTGCTGGGGCTTTTATATACTGCTGGGGCCTGTATATACCACTGGGGCTGCTGTATATACTGCTGGGGCCTGTATATACTGCTGGGGCCTGTATATACCACTGGGGCTGCTGTATAACCCCTGGGGCTGCTGTATAACCCCTGGGGCTGCTATATTACCCCTGGGGCTGCTGTATTACCCCTGGGGCTGCTGTATATACCACTGGGGCTGCTGTATATACCACTGGGGCTGCTGTATAACCCCTGGGGCTGCTGTATAACCCCTGGGGCTGCTGTATTACCACTGGGGCTGCTGTATTACAACTGGGGTCTGTATATACCACTGGGGGGCCTGTATACCACACTGCTGGGGGCTGTATACCTGTGCTGGGGTCCACCCTCGGCTTATACACGAGTCAATAGGTTTTCCCAGGTTTTGGGGCAAAAGTAGGGGGGTCGGCTTATACACGGGTCGGCTTATACACGAGTATATACGGGTAGTAATCCTACAATGTCTGCTGGACATGGTATGAGGAGGTTTATGGCTCAGTCAGTACACACTCCATACTTCATGGTAAGGGGAGGGTTTATGGCTCAGTACACACTCCATACTTCTTGCTATTAACCAGTTAATGCTCTCTTGTCCACCGCACTGCAGTGTCAAAAGAGGACAACAGCAAGACAAGCAGCAACATGGCATCAGAGAGTCCCTGACCTCGAAATAGAAGATCCTCAGATCCTGGTATTGTGACATAATATTAAGAATAATACTTTTTGCATTTATATTACACTATGAACTCCACAGCACTTTACATACATCATGAACACTGTCCCCATTGGGGCTCACAATGTAAACATCCTATCAGTATGTCTCTGCAGTGTGGTTGGACGAACCTTTTATAGGTCCCCGTTAAATTAAATATACTTTCAAAGTATGTTGACATTTCTATTCCCAGACATATTTCGGGGAAGGGGGGGGTGCCGTTTGCCTTACCTGCCTAGGGCACCAAAATGCCTTGTCCCGGCACTGCGTTACCTGGTAACCGATATAGATGTTGGGGGAGGAGACACGATGAGGACAGAGAGAAGGGCAGTTGACATGCCCGCACATGCACCCGCACACCATAGACCAGCTGATGTATATGGGCATTAACAAAACACAAAGGAGGAAAACAAGTTGCAATTATATAATTAATATCCATTAATTGATGATCTTCATCCTCAGCTTGCCATATTCAGAATCCAATTCCAATTATCCATATAACTAGATGGCGGCCCGATTCTAAAGAATCGGGTAGTCTAGAATCCATATATAGTTTATTTACTAATAGATACGGGAGTGCGGTGAAATGAATTGTGTGTATACAGGCGGCTCTGTGGGTAGCACAGTATACGGTGGCTCAGTGGTTAGCACTGCGCGGTGGCTCAGTGGTTGGCACTGCGCGGTGGCTCAGTGGTTGGCACTGCGCGGTGGCTCAGTGGTTGGCACTGTGCGGTGGCTCAGTGATTGGCACTGTGCGGTGGCTCAGTGGTTGGCACTGCGCGGTGGCTCAGTGGTTAGAAAGTGAGTGCGGTGGCTCAGTGGTTAGCAGTGAGTGCGGTGGCTCAGTGGTTAGCAGTGAGTGCAGTGGCTCAGTGGTTAGCAGTGAGTGCGGTGGCTCAGTGGTTAGCAGTGAGTGCGGTGGTTCAGTGGTTAGCAGTGAGTGCGGTGGGTCAGTGGTTAGCAGTGAGTGCGGTGGCTCAGTGGCTAGCAGTGAGTGCGGTGGCTCAGTGGCTAGCAGTGAGTGCGGTGGCTCAGTGGTTAGCAGTGAGTGCGGTGGCTCAGTGGTTAGCAGTGAGTGCGGTGGCTCAGTGGTTAGCAGTGAGTGTGGTGGCTCAGTGGTTAGCAGTGAGTGCGGTGGCTCAGTGGTTAGCACTGAGTGCGGTGTCTCAGAGGTTAGCAGTGAGTGCGGTGGCTCAGTGGTTAGCAGTGAGTGCAGTGGCTCAGTGGTCGGCAGTGAGTGCGGTGGCTCAGTGGTTAGCAGTGAGTGCGGTGAGATTGGTCAGCGCAGCGCTGTGGGCAGAGTGGGCAGCGCAGCGCCGTGGGCAGAGTGTGCAGCGCAGCGCCGTGGGCAGAGTGGTCAGCGCAGCGCCGTGGGCAGAGTGGTCAGCACAGCGCCGTGGGCAGGGTGGTCAGCGCATCGGCGTGGGCAGAGTGGTCAGCACAGCGGCGTGGCAGTGGCTCCGTGGTTAGCAGTGAGTGCGGTGGCTCAGTGGTTAGCAGTGAGTGCGGTGGTTCAGTGGTTAGCAGTGAGTGCGGTGGGTCAGTGGTTAGCAGTGAGTGCGGTGGCTCAGTGGTTAGCAGTGAGTGCGGTGGCTCAGTGGTTAGCAGTGAGAGCTGGTGGCTCAGTGGTTAGCAGTGAGTGTGGTGGCTCAGTGGTTAGCAGTGAGTGGGTGGCTCTGGTAGCATGAGTGCGTGTCTCAGTGGTTAGCAGTGAGTGCGGTGTGCTCAGTGGTTAGCAGTGAGTGCAGTGGCTCAGTGGTTAGCAAGTGAGTGCGGTGGGCTCAGTGGTTAGCAGTGAGTGCGGTGAGATTGGTCAGCGCAGCGCTGTGGGCAGAGTGGGCAGCGCAGCGCCGTGGGCAGAGTGGGCAGCGCAGCGCCGTGGGCAGAGTGGTCAGCGCAGCGCCGTGGGCAGAGTGGTCAGCACAGCGCCGTGGGCAGGGTGGTCAGCGCATCGGCGTGGGCAGAGTGGTCAGCACAGCGGCGTGGGCAGAGTGGTCAGCGCAGCGCCGTGGGCAGAGTGGGCAGCGCAGCGCCGTGGGCAGAGTGGTCAGCACAAACATACACACACACACACATACACACACTCCGCTATACTTACCACCGACCCTGCATCTTCCCGGCAACCTGGATCCTGAGTCGACATGTCGCGGCCCCCGGACGACTGGATCCAATATGTCGTCCGGGTAGTTTGGCGAGACATATTGGACACTATATTGGATCTAGTAGTTCGGGGGTGGCGAAATGTCGACTGAGGATCCAGGCAGAGGACGCAGGGCGGTGGTAAGTATAGCAGAGTGTGTGTGTGTACAAAGTTGAGGGAAGTGCGGACAAAGTGACGGAAGTGCCTACATACACACATATATACACATACTGTACATTACATATGGAGGGGTGAGGAGAGCGGAGGCTGGAGGGCAGAGGACAGGGAGAGGAGAGCGGAGGCTGGAAGGCAGAGGACAGGGAGAGGAGAGCGGAGGCTGGAGGGCAGAGGACAGGGAGAGGAGAGTTGAGGCTGGAGGGCAGAGGACAGGGAGAGGAGAGCGGAGGCTGGAGGGCAGAGGACAGGGAGAGGAGAGCAGAGGCTGGAGGGCAGAGGACAGGGAAAGGAGAGCGGAGGCTGGAGGGCAGAGGACAGGGAGAGGAGAGCGGAGGCTGGAGGGCAGAGGATAGGGAGAGGAGAGCGGAGGCTGGAGGGCAGAGGACAGGGAGAGGAGAGCAGAGGCTGGAGGGCAGAGGACAGGGAGAGGAGAGCGGAGGCTGGAGGGCAGAGGACAGGGAGAGGATAGCGGAGGCTGGAGGGCAGAGGAGAGCGCATGCTGGAGGGCGGAGGCTGGAGGGCAGAGGACAGGGAGAGGAGAGCGGAGGCTGGAGGGCAGAGGACAGGGAGAGGAGAGCGGAGGCTGGAGGGCAGAGGCTGGAGGGCAAAGGACAGGGAGAGGAGAGCAGAGGCTGGAGGGCAGAGGACAGGGAGAGGAGAGTGGAGGCTGGAGGGCAGAGGCTGGAGGGCAGAGGACAGGGAGAGGAGAGCGGAGGCTGGAGGGCAGAGGACAGGGAGAGGAGAGCGGAGGCTGAGGGCAGAGGACAGGGAGAGGAGAGCGGAGGCTGGAGGGCAGAGGACAGGGAGAGGAGAATGGAGGCTGGAGGGCAGAGGACAGGGAGAGGAGAGCGGAGGCTGGAGGGCAGAGGACAGGGAGAGGAGAGCGGAGGCTGGAGGGCAGAGGACAGGGAGAGGAGAGCGGAGGCTGGAGGGCAGAGGACAGGGAGAGGAGAGTGGAGGCTGGAGGGCAGAGAGAAGAGAGCGGAGGCTGGAGGGCAGAGGACAGGGAGAGGACAGGGGAGGCTGGAGGGCAGAGGACAGGGGAGGCTGGAGGGCAGAGGACAGGGGAGGCTGGAGGGGGCAGAGGACAGGGGAGGCTGGAGGGGGCAGAGGACAGGAGAGGCTGGAGGGGGCAGAGAACAGGGGAGGCTGGAGACTGGAGGGGTTAGGGCACAGGGGAGGCTGGAGGGGTTAGGGCACAGGGGAGGCTGGAGGGGTTAGGCCCTCCAGCCTTTCCTCTTTTTTACGCGCGTTTCTTCTGTAGGCCCCATTATAACCACTGGAAGAAACGCGCGTGAAAAAGCGCAATTCAAGTTGTTCTCTCGCGTTTATTTTTATGCACATTTTTCCCCTTAAAAAACGCGCGTAAAAAGACGTGACAAATATGCAGCGTGTGAACGCAGCCTTAAAATAGTGATACTCGGGTAGAGCAGATTTTTTTCCGAATACAATCCTTCATAGGAACGGTACAAAGCTAAGCTTCTCATTTAGCTCTTTAGGACACATCATATCTAAGTTCACTATCCATTTACATTCAACTTGTGCTAGCCTCTTTTTATAATTGCCACCATGGAAGCCAAGATTTACTACATTAATGTCCTTAACTCTTAAGGCCACGTTACACATACAGATATATTGGTCACAGATCTCTGGTTGCAATGAAATCATGGACACATTGCTCCATTGTACACAGCCACAAAATGGAACAATGTGTCCATGATTTCACTGCAACCAGAGATCTGTGACCAATATCTTCACAGATATCTGTGTGTGTAACACTGCGTGCGCTGCACACCGGACCGGAGGGCCCAATAGCCCTCCAGTGCTGTGTGCTGATCTAGTCCGCGCTGTCAGGGTCCTCCCGGACAGCCCCGGACCGGATCACGCCGCAGTGTGAAGCCGCCCTGAGAAAACTGCAGTGTGAAACCAGCCTAACTGGAATGGAGCATTTACCATTAAGATTAACATAGTGTATGCAAAAAGCCAAAATAACTCCTGACAGGTGCAATTTCATCCAACATTAACCCATACTTACCCGATCTAGCAAAGTTACAGGGAGTATACTACCTCATAATTTGGGAAGTTTTATTGGTCCTTTTTCTTGTTCTTTGTGCACTTTATCTACCGTATATACTCGTGTATAAGCCAACCCGTGTATAAGCCGACCCCCCTACGTTTGCCCCCCAAAACCTGGGAAAACGTATTGACTCGCGTATAAGCCGAGGGCGGACCCCAGCACAGGTTTACAGCCCCCAGCAGTGTGGTATACAGCAGGTCCCCAGCATAGTATACAGCCCCAGCAGTGATGGTATACAGCAGGTCCCCAGCACAGTATACAGCCCCAGCAGTGATGGTACACAGGTCCCCAGCATAGTATACAGCCCAGCAGTGATGGTATACAGGTCCCCAGGCATAGTATACAGCCCAGCAGTGATGGTATACAGGTCCCCAGCATAGTATACAGCCGAGCAGTGATGGTATACAGGTCCCCAGCATAGTATACAGCCCAGCAGTGATGGTATACAGGTCCGCAGGCATAGTATTCAGCCCAGCAGTGATGGTATACAGGTCCCCAGCATAGTATACAGCCCAGCAGTGATGGTATACAGGTCCCCAGGCATAGTATACAGCCCAGCAGTGATGGTATACAGGTCCCCAGCATAGTATAACAGCCCCAGCAGTGATGGTATACAGGCCCCCTCACAGTATACAGCCCCCCCCTCCCAGGATGGCCCCCGCATGCAGAGCTGCGCACATACATTACCTGGCTATCAGCTGTCACCCTCCGGATCGCTGCTCCTGGCTCCGGGCTGCATCTTCATCTGTGTCTTCCTGCTTGTGGCCAGAGCTCATCGCGATGACGTCATCGCGACCCCGGCCGGACACGTGACAAGCAGGAAGACACAGATGAAGATGCAGCCCGGAGCCAGGAGCAGCGATCCGCCGCCGGAGGGTGACAGCTGATAGCCAGGTAATGTATGCGCGCAGCGCTGCATGCGGGGTCATCCTGTGAGGGGGGCCTGTATAATGGTACTGTATATGCACTGCTATCCCCTCCCCCCCCGCTGATGGGCGGGGGATGCAGTGCATTTCATGAATATAATATGAGCGGCACCATGTGATCTCTCCGCTCTATTGTCAGCCTCCCCAGCCTCCTCCAGCCCCTGATCTCGGCCCCCACCGGCCAGCACAGGCACTGACTCGCGTATAAGCCGAGGGGGGGTACTTTTCAGCCCAATTTTTGGGCTGAAAAACTCGGCTTATACGCGAGTATATACAGTATTTGTAAAAATGTAAAAAGAGATTTTTGCTGTCCTATATTAACATGCATACTGTTCTTTGTAAAATGCCAAATTCTGTATGTTTTTTATGGGAAATGTGATTAAAATAATGCATTTTAAAATTTAAATATAGTATGGGTTATTGTGTGACATTTAATGTGATGCATGGCAGAAACCCTCTTCTTTATCTGGTTGATCTTTATCTATGTGTTGAAGGGGCCCTAATAGGCTGACAGCCATAACTATAAACATTGATTGGGTAGTAAAAATCGTTTTTATATTAACCCTGGATTTGGTCAGCTATTATGCCTGTCAACAGTTTGAACATTGTAGGCAAACACGTTATTGGTCTGTAATTTCCGGGTTTTGTCCCTTTTACTGGATCTTTCTGTAATAAATGTGTTTTCCCAGTTATTAACCAGTCACTGATATTTCCACTCTACAGAATATCATTAAATTATTGGACCATGTTTGCATGCAGTTGATATTTAAGCCAAAATCCATGCAATTGATCACCACCAGGTGAAGTTCAGTTCTTATGGCCACTTTACACGTCCCGATATCGGTGTCCAACTCCGATAAAAAGTCACGTGGTTCGTGTGTTGGCCCCGATATCGTTCATTGCGTTGTATGGTGTAAAAGTCCAATTCGATGCAAGAATGATGCCAAAATGATATCGGGGAAGAAATGAGCCTGCTCTCCAATGGCCCGATATTGGATGGACGATGTGGCTGGATCGTGCTGTGTGAAAGCCCAACAACGATTTGGAGTACAACTTCCCCTATTCTCTCCCATGTTAAATGGTCGTTCCTGGGTTGCCCGTACAAGGGGGCGTAGACATCGCAGTTGCGTTGCCTGCCGATATAGCGCTGTGTAACAGCTCCTATGCGATCTTGGAATTCTGCCCAAAAAATGCGCGCTCCCGCGTCGTTATATCCAATATCGGACCGATGTTGGGACGTGTAAAGTGACCATTAATCTTCTTTAGGGTACCGTTACACGTCGCAACATTACATGCAATTTCACTTGCAACTTACTGGTTGCAGTGAAATCATGGACACATTATTACATTTGTACACAGCAACAAAATAGAACAATGTGTCCATGATTTCACTGCAACCAGTAAGTTGCAAGTGAAATTGCATGTAATGTTGCGACGTGTAAAGGTACCCTTCGGGCCGCTTTACACACACACACACATGTTGTGGCCGTGTACAAATGTAACAATGTGTCCATGATTTCATTGCAACCAGAGATCTGTTCAGAAGTTGGACACAGAAGTTGGTGTGTGTAAAGCGGCCCTTACTATTTCTCTCACCATTTCTGTTGTTATTTCTATTTGTCCCGTTTTGTTCGAAAATTTCTTTTGAAAGTCTTTTAACCACCCAGCATTTCTGTAATAATCTTTTCTTGCATCCCACAAATCTTTACAGAATGAAGTTGTAGCCATTTTTTCTGGTTCTTTACTTGTTGCATCTGCCTTCTGATTCAGATTGAAATAGTTAATTTTGTTTGTACTGGCGTGGATTTCGTCAGAACGAGGATTATTTTTAATTAAAGATGGAGTCCCTAAATGTGTTTTGTTTTTTATTACCAGCTGGCCTGGTACTAGCCCTTTTATTACCCAAGGTGCCACTCACCACCAGAGCCACTGGAAGAGCAGGGCAAAGTGCCTGGAAATGGAGCTATGATGAATGCGCCATTTTCAGGGGTGGCTGCGGGCTGCGATTTTCAGTGTGGGGGAGCCAAGAATGCTTGGGCCCTACCATGCTGAGAATCCCAGCCCCCAGCTGCCTTGTTTTTGCTGGCTGGCCATCAACATATGGAGGGAGCCCACGTATTTAAAAAAAAAAAATATTTTACATAAGTTTAAAACAAACATTAGGCTTCTCAGTCTTTTGATCATCAGCCAAGGTAAAGCCAGGCAGCTGGGGGTGGCAGTGTGGAGCCCACTGGGACGGGGTTACTTGGTGCCGGACCGGGGTACGGCTGGGGGATGTCACAGCGGTCCTAGTCCGGACCGTGTCCCGGGTTCGCACAATAAATTGGGGTGTATTTACAGGAGATTTGGTTTGTCGTGACGCCATCCACGGGTTGTGGTCAGTGAGGGAACCACCGCTGCTGCAGAACCTCCGGGGATGATGTTTGGCAGCTTTAGATGGAACAGCTCCCCGCAGGTAGAGCCTGGTTCCCCGGGGCAGTGTTAATAAAGTCTGTGATGGTTGTTATAGATGTTGCAGGGAAAGGGGATGATTGTGGAGATGATGTTGCTTATGGGGGTGATCAGGGCTGGAGTGCAAGGATCACACAAACTCTCGGTTTTTGTAGTTTTCCAAGTCTTTACTTTGCAGATGGTATAAGCAGAGTATTATCCACGGAGTCAGTACCGGGGCCGGGTTGCTCGCACCCTGACCGGGTCCTTGGCTTCCCACTCCTGCACTTTGTATGAGGCCTTTCTGCCGCCTTTATCTGAACTGCTGGCCCTGCCTCCCCTCACGGGTACCAATCTACTAGGCAACTTGAGTCTTCCGTGTCACTGACCCCTCCGTGTTGCTTTGTTATGGTACAGTGAAGACGGTGGACCTTCACTATTCCGGTATTTACCGTGCTGTCTGTTTCAGGCACAGCATCGGATCCAGTATCCGTCCTATGCGCTTCTCCGGGGTGTGTTCAGGGTAACTCCTTGTCCCGGTTGTGGTGGACTGTGGGTTGAGCTTAAGGCAGCTCCTTTACTCCCAGGTCCTTCCCTCAGTCCTCTCAGGTCCTCCACTCCGTCTCTGACTCAACTCCAACTCCAGACTCAGACTGACTAACTGTCACTCCTACTCTGAGGTAAACAACATTAGCTCCTCCCACTCTTGCAGGTGCCACCTAATCTCCACCCACCACTCTGCTCTTCCCTACTTCCTAGTCTAGTGTCCAGGGTTGTGTGGTGTGGTGAGCTAACCCTTTGTGTTGTTTCTATGACACATTAACCCTTGGGCTGCCACATTCCCCCTTAGTTAAAGACAGTACTCCTGGACTGTGGAACAACAAATAAACAAACAGTTAATACAATTAATATTTACAGGGACTTAAAAGTAAAAAAGTACAAAAATCACTAAAGTTCAAAAAGAGTCCAAAAATTCAAAAAGCAGTCTTTCCGTGGGTTTAGTTCATTGCCTCCGGGCTGATGAATATATACAAAAGAGTTTTTACCACAACCAGTCCATGGTATGTATGGTCATAAATAAACAAGAAAAGTTCAAAGTTCAAGAATTTATCATAAGTTCATACAGTATAGTCTCTGTAGGTACTGGGCTTTTTTTTTTTTTAACGTTGCATTAACTATATATATTTGTCCACGGGCGTATCTGCTTAGGAGGCCTGGGGATTCGCTACACCACCCCCTGGCACTTTCTTTCCATAACTTAATGTGCATGGGGGTTAATCCAGTTCCTCCACCCTCTTGGACACTATTTACCGGGTTTAACCCCATTACGACCAATGACGAGTTTAGCCATCATGAAAAAATGTCAGTTCCCGCATCATGACGGCTAAACTCGTCATGGCTTTGAACTGTCACTGCTTGTAAACAAACAGTGACAGCTCAAATCTAACAGTTGTCAGTGACAGCTGAGGGTCAGGGGCAGAGGTGTGGGGACCCTATTTAGTGGTCCCCACACTCATAGCGATGTGATCAGTCAGTCAATCTGACTGACCGATCACATCATGATTGCACAGGAAAGTGCTGAATGTCAGCACTTCCCTGCATTATCTCTGCAGGAGCCGGGCTGTCAGCTGTGCCTGGCTCCTGCAATCATCCCCGCTGCCCGACCACTGCTCCTGCCTGTGCCCGCTCTCCTGCCTCCAAACCCTCCTCCCCTCTCTCCTGCCTCCGCTCCCTGTCCCCTACATCCGCTCCCCCCTCTCCTCCCCTCTCTCCTGCCTCCGCTTCCCTCTCTCATGCCTCCGCTCCCCTCACTCCTCTCCCCGCTTCCTCCTCCCTCTCTTCTTTCTCCTCCAACCTGTGCCCCACTCACCTCCTCTGTCGGTGCCCAGTTCTCCTCCTCTGTCCGCTCCCCGCACTCCTCCTCCTTCTTCCTGTGCTGCCCGATCTGCTCTGTCCTGCTCCACTCCAGAGATCTGACAGGGGCAGCGATCACTATGTGGTCGCTGTCCCTGTGTCACCCCTAAGTGCTATTGAATGTCTGGGGAGAGGGAGTGCAGGGTTACTCCCATGGTGATTGGCCCATCATAATGTAATTGTGATGGGTCAATCACCATGGTAACCGGAGGTTGCCATGGCGACATCTGTTAACTTGACACAAGCCTCAGAGATCATGTGATCTCTGGGACTTGGGTCAGGTTACCAGATGTCGCCATGGCAACCTGAGGTTACCATGGTGATATCTGGTAACCTGAGGTTGACATGGCGACATCTGCCATGGCAACCTCAGGTTATCAGATGTCGCCATGACAACCTCAGGTTACCATGGCGACATCTGGTAACCTGAGGTTTTCATGGCGACGTCTGGTAACCTGAGGTTGCCATGGCAACATCTGGTAACCTGAGGTTGCCATGGCAACATCTGGTAACCTTACCCAAGCCTCAGAGATCATGTAATCTCTGGGACTAGGGTTTGCAGCACCGACAGCTGCACTGTATGGCAAATCATTGCCATACAGTGCAGCATCAGTGTGACCTCAGAGACTGCAGCAGCAGGACCCTTGATCCCTCACTGCAGTCTCTGGAGGCGACTGACCATCGTTGGGGACTACGTCGGAGGGCATGTGTGGGTTAATAAAGATGGAGTCCAATTATGTGTTTGTGTTTTTTGTTAAAATAAATTGATTTTTCACAGTGTGTTGTGTCTTTTTTTACCATTTACTTAAAGGTTCCTAATGGCTGGGTCTAACATTGGCCCGACATTATGAACCTTGGGCTTAGTGCCAGCAGCCAATGCAAAGCTGGTATTAACCCCTTTATTACCCAGTTTGCCACTGGCACCAGGGCAACTGGAAGAGTCTGGGTACAGCGCCAGAAAATGGTGCTTCAATGAATGCGCCATTTTCTGGGGCGGCTGAGGGCTGCAATTCGCAGCATGGGGGGCCCAGAACGCTTGGGCCTTTCCACGTTGAGGATGCCAGCCCCCAGCTGCCAAGTTGTCCATGGCTGGACCAAAAATATGGTGGAGCCCCACGGCATTTTTTTTTTCTTCTAGAATTAGTTCTAGAAATAAAAAAAAAGGCCTTCGCTGTATTTTTGGTAGCCAGCCAGGTACACCTTGGCAACTGGCGGAATAGAATCCTCAGCGTGGAGAGACCCAAATGTTGTGGGCCCCCACGCTGCAAATTGCAACCCACAGCCACCCAAGAAAATAGTGCATTCATTAGAGGCGGCATTTTTTGGTGCTGTACCCCAACTCTTCCAGTTGCCCTTGTGCTGGTGGCACACGGGTTTTCCATATGCGACATGGTCTCCGCTAACAATTTGAATGGGAAATTGTTAGCAGAATCCATGTCGCGTTTGGAGAGCCCTTGTGTGCCTGAACATTGGAGCTCCCCCACAAGTGACCCCATCTTGGAAACTAGACCCCCCAAGGAACATATCTAGATACATAGTGAACACTTTGAACACACATGTGCTTCATATATTAGTCCGTAAATGGAAAAAAGATTTTTTGTGAAAAAAAAGTAATTTTTCATTTTTACGGATTAGCTTGTGAAGCACCTGAGGATTCAAAGTGCTCACTATGCATCTAGGTACATTCCCTGGGTGGTCTTGTTTCCAAAATGTGGTCACTTGTGGGGGAGCTCCAATGTTTAGGCACACAGGGGCTCTTTATATGAGACATGGTGTCCACTAATAATTCCAATTGTTAGCGGACACCATGTTGCGTATGGAGAGCCTCTGTGTACTTAAACATTGGAGCTCCCCCACAACTGACCCCATTTTTGAAACTAGACCCCCCAGGGAACTTATGCAGATGCATAGTGTGCACTTTGAACACCCAGGTGCTTCACAAATTAATCCGTAAAAATGAAAAAAGAAACTTTTTGTGGAAAAAAAAAGTACTTTTTCATATTTATGGATCAATTTGTGAAACATTTGGGGTTCAAAGTGCTCACCACCCATCTAGATATGTTCCCTGGGGGGTCTAGTTTCCAAAATGGGGTCACTTGTGGGGGAGCTCCAATGTTTAGGCACACAGGGGCTCTCCAAATGCGACATGGTGTCTGCTAACAATTTGTCTGAAAAATCAGCTCAATTTGCTAGCGGACACCATGTCGCGTTTGGAGAGCCCCTGTGTGCCTAAACATTGGAGCTCCCCCACAACTGACCCCATTTTGGAAACTAGAGCCCCCAGGGAACATCTAGCTCTAGTTTCCAAAATGGGGTCACTTGTGGGGGAGCTCCAATGTTTAGGCACACAGGGGCTCTCCAAACGCAACATGGTGTCTGCTAACAATTTACAAAATCAGCTCAAATTGTTAGCGGACACCAGCTCAAATTGTTAGCGGACACCATGTCGCGTTTGGAGAGCCCCTGTGTGCCTAAACACTGGAGCTTCCCCTCAAGTCACCCCATTTTGGAAACTAGAGCCCCCAGGGAATTTATCTAGATGGGTGATGAGCATATTTAACCCCCAGGTGCTTCACAAATTCATCCGTAAAAATGAAAAAGTACTTTTTTTTCACAAAACGTTTTTTAGCCTAAATTTTTTAATTTTTTAATTTTCACATGGGGAACAGGATAAAATGGATCCTAAAAATTGTTGGGCAATTTCTCCTGAGTACACCAATACCTTATATGTGGTCATAAACCACTGTTTGGGCACACGGCAGGGCTCAAAAGGGAAGGAGCGCCATTTCACTTTTTGAAAGGAAAATTAGCTCCAAAAGTCAAATTGCGCTCCTTCCCTTGTGAGCCTTGCCCAAACAGTGGTTTATGACCACATATAAGGTATCGGTGTACTCAGGAGAAATTGCCCAACAAATTGTAGGATCCAAAAAGAAAGATGGCGGCACTCAGCATTCCAATTTTGCAGCTGTTTAATTTAAAGCAAAAATTACAGCAGCAGGTGCATGACACAGGGAGGGAGGTGCTAGGATCCATTTTATCCTGTTGCCCATGTGAAAATGAAAGAATTGAGGCTAAAAGAAAATTTTTGTTGGAAAAATTAAAATGCCCATTTTTTCCTTCCATGTTGCTTTAGTTCCTGTGAAGCACCTGAAGGGTTAATAATCTTCTTGAATGTAGTTTTGAGTAGCTTGAGGGGTGTAGTTTTTGGAATGGTGTCACTTTTGGTTGTTTTCTGTCATGTACATCCCTCAAAGGGACTTCAAATGTGATGTGGTCTCTAAAAAAATGTTTTTTCTTAATTTTGCTGGAAAAATGAGAAATTGCTGTTGAACTTTGAACCCTTATTACTTCCTACCCCCAAATTAGTTTTTTCCAAAATTGTGCTAATGTAAAGTAGACATGTGGGAAATGTGATTTACTAACTATTTTGTGTCACATACCTCTCTGGTTTAGCACAATAAAAATAAAAAATGTGAAAATTTCAAAATTTTCAAGATTTTCATCAAGTTTTTGATTTTTTCACAAATAAACACAAAAATTATCAACCTAACTTTACTACCAACATGAAGCCCAATATGTCACGAAAAAACAATCTCAGAATCGCTAGGATCCGTTGAAGCGTTCCAGAGATATTACCTCATAAAGGGAGAGTGGTCAGAATTACAAAAAACGGTCTGGTCATTAAGCTGCAAAGTGACTTGGTCCTTAAGGGTTAATTTACATTTACACAAACATATTTACATTTTACAGTTAATTTGACTTTTCAATCCCTGTATCTAGCTGGTAACTGACCTCTGGTACTACGCTCTGATCTGCGTAAAACGGGTATACTGCTTGCATGTGGGCTATTGGTGCTGGTGGGCATGTACCTACTTGTAGTGTTTGGTACTATGTCAGATGGAGATCTGACTGTAGGACTGGCAAGTTCTCTAGGCCCAGGAATTGATTCTTCCTCTATGTTTTCTACTTCCAGTTCTTCAAGTCTTGGGACTTCTTCTGGTAATACTGGTTCTGGTGTTCCACCATTGGAGGGAAATCATTGGTACTACAACTGCTCCATAGTAATTTGGCCATGTTTTGGGGAAATTTCCTAGAACTGTGTTGAATACTTCTTCTTTCTTGACAGGTTGGACCTGTACGGGTACTGTTACTTCAGGTGTCTTCAGGGTTTCAGGACACGGTTTGAGATGGTCTCTAGACACAACTACTGAAGTTCTTCCTTCATCTTTGCTTATTAGATACATTTTAGCATTGTCTAAATTGGATGGTAAGATTGTGTATGGGGTGGTTTCCCACTGGTTATCCAATTTGTTAGTGCGTCTCTTTCTCTTGAGAACTTGCTTACCAGGTTGTAATGGAGTTGCTTGAGCATGTTGGTTAAAGGTTCTCTCTTTTCTTGCTCTAGCTTGCTGAAGATTTTTTTCTACGCACTCTTGTACCAGGCGATACTGTTGCTGACGTAGGGTATCCCAGTTGGATTCTTCAACTTCTGCGTCTGGTTTTAGAATCCCCATATCTAAGTCAATTGGTAGCTTGTCGGGTCTTGCACACATAAGGTAGGCTGGGGTGCAGTTTGTAGAACTCACTGGAACATGGTTGTATAAGTCTACCAAATCGGATAATTTATCTGGCCACTGATTTCTCTCAGACTCTGGTAACGTTTCTGGTAACAGGTCAATTACAATATGGTTCATCTTCTCGCATAAGTTATTTGTTTGGGGATGGTACGCTGTTGTGCTTATCTTCTTACAGCCATACATATTGCAGAATTCCTGGAAAATCTCTGATTCAAAAGCTGGACCTTGATCTGTAAGGACTTGTTCCGGGTAACCATGCGGTCTACAGAAATGTGTCTGAAACGCTCTTGCTGCCGTCTTCGCTGTCAGGTCTTTGACGGGTACCACCACTAAGAAGCGTGAGTAATGGTCCACTATGGTTAAGGCCTGACCGGCTTGGTGACAACTTGACGTGGTCTAACGCGACTAACTCAAGTGGTTGCTTGGTTACTATGGACTGGAGTGGGGCTCTCTGCTGATCTTTCCTTCTGAGGTTGCACAGGCCACATTTTCTACACCAATTTTCAATTGATTTTCTCATGCCAACCCAATAGAATCTCTCTCTCAGGAGCACTTCCAACTTCTTCCATCTGAAATGACCTGCACCGACGTGGTAGGCTTCTAAAACCATTTTGACGTCTCTCTTGGGTACAATTATCTGCAAAACCAATTCATGCGTTTTGGGATTGGTATGCCTTCTGCAGAGCTTCCCTTGATACAGGAACAACTTGCCTCTCTTTCCAGAGCTGTTGAGCCTCAGCTGGGGCGTTCTAGTTAGGGTACACACCTTGTTGTGTAAGCAGTTCTTTCACTAGCTTCACAGCAGGGTCGCTATCCTGGGTGTCAGCTCATCCATGGTGTGCTGACGGGTTAAGACTTGCTTGTTGTTCTCTTTGGTAGATGCCGGGTTGATACTGGTCTACCTTTGAACGATGAAAGGCTGGTAGTTCAATTTCTTCCACTCGGCTGCACCGGTTAACTGTCCCAATACAACAGCGGCACGCTGCTTGCCAGTCATTGCATACATGTCCAACACGCTGCAGATCTTCCTCTTAAATGTTGACAAGGTGTCTGGATGGCCATCGTACTGAGGCAGCCACTTAGCACCCGGGATACACGGTAGTGAGCTCGGCATGATCGGGGCTACGGCACCCGCTGGGTCAGAGGCTCTACTGGCGTCAGCCATGCTTGTTTCGGGGTGATTCGTGGGGTCTAAGTAAGACTTTTCATCATCGCTTGACGTAGCAGACATTTTAGAGCCCCCCTAGTGAATCACGGCCAGTCTTTTAATAGTTTAACAGTTTTAGGACTTTGTAAAGAGGGAGTTAAGCATTCGGGAATTTTTGGATTGGGCCACTGCACATCGAAAGTTTCTGGCAGAGCGAGGGGCGGGGTTTCAACTTCGCGCTCTCTCGGCCGTTATGCCCCGTCTTCCCGATCCGCGGTGCAGTAATGGCGGTGGCTCAATTTATCAGTTTACAAACAACAGTCATTAAACACAGCACACACTACCCGGTTGCACCGGGCACATTATCCTGTTCGTGATGCCAGAAGTATGAATCACCCAGGGTTGTATGGGAACCCGGGTATCTGGGCCCTGCTGCAGTTGGAATGTCACTGGTGGCCTGCCCAGACCCATGGCCATGGTGAACAACTGAAAAGGGGGTTAGGGAATGGTGATGAAGAAAAATATAAAAGTTTGTCGTGACGCCACCTGCAGATTCTGGTGATGGGCACCAGCACCACTTCAGACCTCCGAGGGAGATGATACTGCAGCTTGGATGGAGCAGCTCCCTGCAAGTGGAGCTCAGTCCCCTGGGCAGACCTGCACTGATGGTGGTGGTGCTGGATGTGAATGATTAGGGTTGGAAGCAGGTTGTTGGCCTTGCTGTCCGGCAGCTAGAATAGTCTCTATAAGTGGCAGGGTCAGGGGTAGAGGAATAGACACACACACCGGAGATTGTTTCTTTGCCTTCACTGGTGGAACTGCAGGTAAAAGTCCAGTACACTGCCGGGTGTTCAGGGAGCACTTCTGGATCTCCACAGTGAGTGGGTATAAGGCCTCCTCATCTCTTTTCCATTGTGTGAATCCCCTGCCCTGTATGAAACTTAGGTGGCCTCCTCTGCTCTCCTCTCACCTGTGCTGTGTTGGGTGACGATCGTTGGACTGCCGCTATGTACTTTCTTGTGGTGCGTGGCTCCCTTGTTGGTGACTGCACAGATGCCCGGGAGATTAAAGTCTCCACGGAAGACCGGTATTCTCTGCTAGGCTGGCTGCTCTCCTGCAGACTCTGACTCCGGTGTCCGGGTGCTTTCTAGAGTGAACCAAAACTGCTCCTCAGTCCCTAGGCTGCCACTTCTTCGTTGCTCCTACTTCTCGCCTTCAACACCACTCTTGGGTCCCTGTAATAGCTAGGCGGGTGGCTGTTTAGTTGTCTCTGGCTCGGGCCTAGCGCGGCTCCGACCAACAGGACGTCTTCACAGTTCTCCTAGCGACTGCACACTGTCTATCTCCGCCCCCAGCACCAGAGTTTATAGGGGATCTTGCCTAAGGGCAGCAAATTGAGCTCCTCCGACTGGGTTGGGGTGGAAGGTGTTGTTGTTTATACTATGTACCCACTGTGGAAATCCATCCATGCTATAGGTGAGCCTGTGGTTACCTGTGTGAGCAGGGCACCACATTTCCTTCACCACCCAGACCCACTTCAATGGTTCCTATGCGTGGCCTGAGTGTCCCAGTATCGGTCTGTACCCTCTTATCAGTGAGTGGGATACTACACCCTAACAGGGCTGCAGTACCTCTGTGGTGACTAGATCCACAGAGGTGCCACACTCCCACATCCCTTGCTCAAACCCATTGGATGGCCCCTGCTATTAGCTGCGGACTGCCCCATGTATGGCGCTTGTGATTGGCTAAATGTTTCAGGAGAAGGAGGTGTGGTCTGTTGGAGGAGATGCGCCATTTTACCAGCTTAGTGCAGTGGCTGATGGTTGATGCTCAGACAGCAGGTTGTTTCATGTAGAGTGTGGACGGTGCTGAATGGTGGACATGTCTGACTAGTTATTGCCAGGCACCGGCCACATTGGAGCTGCCCAGAGTTTTGTGGGCGTGTGCCAGAGATAATAGATTGGCAATCAGTGCTGCCTCCTGTGCTATAAGGATACAAAAGAGAGAGAGAGAGAGATGACACTAATATCCCTGTTTTTTTTTTTTTTGGGGGGTGCCATTTTGCAGTTCGCCTCAGGCAGCAGAGAGGCTAGGTTCACCCCTGCCTATTCAGCCTAGGGCCAGTCTTGTGTGTAGCGGTCAGTCCTACAGATTTAGGCTAGGGTTACATCTGCGTTCAGGATTGCAGAACCGGATCCGGTTTTGAGGTATCAAAAATCTCAAAGCTGGATCCGGATCCGCAGCCCATAGGACACCATTCTATAGCAGGCTCGTACAACTTGATATCCGGTTACCGCATTCCGTTTTCCCTTGCTGCATTAAAAAGCATGCATGTAACGATTTTCGCTCAGTTTCCTATTCCGTATCCGGTTTTAAAACGAAAAACGCAAATGTATTTGGAGCCGTGCACGGTTATCGGATCTGGCCATGGCGCACACCTGGAATGCATTATTTGTGCTCGGAAAACCTCTCGCTACGGATTCTGCCGCATTGTGTATTGGCGTCCGGTGTTGTGCTTGCCGGATAGCGCCGGATTGCCCCTGTCCGGGACAATCCGGAACTGGTTAACATGGTTGCCTATGGCACCGGATTGTCCCGGACACTTCCAAACTTGCACTCCGTGTCCGGGATCCTAAATTACACACTGCGGCTGCGCGCATCATATATGCCAGCATCTCCCACCCTGGCTCACGCAACCATTTGGTTGCAACTCCTCATTACCATGCAGAACATTGTGGAAAGGAGTGTGTGCAGCTGAGCACTATCATTGCATCTGTGTGAGTCCACATTGGCAAATGGGCAAACAAAATATGTGGCCATCAATTAGTGGTGTCCGTTGCATCATTACTGCAACATTTACATGCACTCTGCCTGGCCATGAACATGTGCACGTTGCAGTATGCACACGTATGCAAGTGCCCATGCATGGCCACCAGCATGCCCTGCTTGCAGCATGCACAGGTATGCAACTGGCCATGCATGGACACCAGCATGTGCTGGTTGCACCATGCACAGCTATGCAAGTGGCAATGCATGGGCTACAGCATGCCCTGCTTGCAGCATGCTGATGTGTGAAAATGGTCGGACGTTACCATGTGTAGGCCACAGTACCTGCATGGCTAACAATGCTAGGCCGTCAGGGCCCTGTAAATGTTGTACACTCCTCAGTGTATGTGTGTAGTTTGAGAGCCCTGCGCTGAAATCCTGTAAACCTCTGGTGGCGATGTTTTTAGATAAAATTAGACAATTAGACGCCGCACATGTTAGGCAATTTTACGGGATTATTTCAGGCCCACATACGGGGCCCACAAATGTCACCTGGGGTAGTGGCATGTAAAGGTACCTTAAAGATCCTCTCACACACAACGATGCTCCAGCAATCCCAATAACGGCAAGAACCTGGCGGGATGTCTGCTGCGTTGCTACTTGTTTGGGCGTCAGATGGCAAACCCAGCTATCTCCTCAACCACCACGGACCCACCTACAACATATCTGGGAGCAATGTTACCAGCGTCATCCTTGTTTGCCTCACCACATAAACATGGAACATGCTGTGAACTGTTCCAAAGAGTGGTTAGGTAACCAGCTTGCACTGCCTATATAGTCGCTGTTTATCCAGCCTACCAGGCTGTGATGTGGGTGATTTCAGCTCTACCGGGGTCAGATGCAGCAAGGAGTGTTGAGCCGTGCAACGGCAAGGCCAAAACAATGCTGCAAGCCATTTTCCCCAAAAAACACAATCACCGCAGGGCCATTATTCTGCTACACGACAGGTCACATACAGCAACATTGCTGCATAGATGGTAGAAACATCACAAAACGTGGGACGTTACAAAAATATCATCAACAATCTCCTCCTGTGTGATTGGCTGCCTTCAAAAAGCACTCTTAAGCACGATATGTGTCCATCCAGGTCAGGGACAACATCCTTGATTGTGTATGAGAAACAGAACAGCTGCTAAACATTCAATTTTAGTTACATACAATATAGGGGCAAAAACCCGTGGTTGGTCTGTGCTACACCGCAGGGAAAAAACAAGGATGCAAGCAAACCTTGATTTACACACCAGGCAACGCGTTTTGTGGCCACCTGCCCACTTCATCAGGACAGCAATGTACATTGGTGCCCTGATGAAGTGGCCAGGTGGCCATGCAACGCATTGGCTTGAGCGTCAATAAAGTTTGCCTTGCATCCTCAGGTATTCCCTGGGGTGTAGCACGGACCAAACACAGATTTTTTGGCCTATACTGTATGTATCGGCATCCTTGGATCACCACCAACAAAAAAGGCAACAGGTGTTTGTGACTCTCACAAATATACCAGCTGACTGTATTGGCTTGGTTAAGAACATGCTGCTGCCCCTCATTTCCAGGCCACTGCGCTCCCCCTCTCTCCTACTTTTGTTCAGGTCCATTTTATTTGGCATCTCACACTTCCTCTCCTTGTTCCTCTTCTTTGTTTGGCACACAAATTCCATGGTCAGTGTTAACTTTAACTAATGCTAGCCACTGGCCCACTCAGCCATATGTATAACACCACACACGGCTAAGGGCTGCCCTTAGCCACATGCCTCAAGCCACAAACCACAGGCCCTGCCTGCATGATTTTCCCAGCTCTGCCACTAGTGCACACATGGAGGCCACATTTCACCTGGCCACTTAAAACCAGGCCACAATTAGGGCCTTCAATATAATTTTGTTGCCCTGGGTCCCTCTAAGTCCCACAATCGCTGTCGTGTCACAAACAACAACCCCACCACAAGATGAACCAACAACATCTGCTGGCAACATACATGGTTACAGTGAAGTAGCCTTGCCATGAACTTGTACCGAGAGTAGTTGTTCATCAAGTGACCCAGACCACGGCGCTACTTCACACATCTGTGGGTGTTACCTCATTTATACTACTAATGGGGCTAAATGGCCCAGTGTCCAAAGGCTGTTAATGTTGCAACATTACTTATAAGTGAGTTGAGTCATAAATGTTTTTGTGAAAAGCCTTGATCATGTGTTTCTGAACATGTCTACACACATGTTAGCAACTTAAACATTGCCTAATCTATTGTTGCTTTCGTTGTGAAGGTCAAACACATCTGCCTCAAACATCACACTCACATACCTGTAATGATCATGTTCATGGGAGATACGTAATACATCTGCCATGCACATGTTTGGGTTATTGTCATGTGTGTGTGTGGCACCCCTGCGTCCAGGAGGCCACAAAAGGGAACTGCAGCCAGGTAGGTAGGACACTTGTTGCACAACAACACCCTCACAGCCCACACAACCCACGTGTAGGAGAAGGTAGCATCCAGCCCTGAGATTAGATACTCTGAGATTGAGGGGTGGTGGATTTGGAGGAGTGGGTTGGGCACACCCGTAGTCAGGTGACTTGACAATATATAGGAAGAGGGAGGAGGAAGGAAGTCAGTAGGCCCAAGGTGCTGAGCTGTAAAGACCAGAAGCTGAGGAGCACAGGCCAGAGAACAGCAGAAGGCTGAGTGAAGCTGAAAAGGCAGAAAGAATCACACGCCCTGTGAGTGTAAGGTGTAGGAGCGCAGAATCTGTACCGAGCCAGTGTGAGCCGGAGGAGAGAGAAAGCACGTCCGAAGCTGATACCACCAGGAGTGTGAGAGGACGGTTAGGGACGGTGTAACCCGGGCCCTAGGAACGCTGCAGAAGCTACTGACTGCAGGCAGAGAAGTCCCTCCTATGATACCGAGAGGAACAGAGAGAAAGGAGCCTGGTAGAGCCTCACACTTGAGGACTGCTGGAGGCTGGGCTGAAGTAGAGTGTCGGCTCTAGAGGGGACCGTAGTTTACCCGGCATCCCCAAACAACACGACGGGGGGTCTTAATTCCAGATTGGGATCCCTACCCCAAAGGACAGGCAGCTCAGTGACAAACTAAAGGACCCACAGGGGCCCAAGTCACCGCCATACTGTCCGGCATTTCACACACACACCCGTGGAGACGGAGACCGTAATAGCCCGGAAAGGACACTAAAGACTGTGTGAGGGGTCACAGAGAGAGAGGCCTGGCTGCAGGGAGCAAAGGGAACTCAGAGAGGGAGAATGTGCCCGTGTATTAAGAACTGTACTTGAACTTTGTAAGAACTGTAACTGAGCTGTAAAGTGACTTGAAGAACTGAGAGTAAACACGGAAAACCCTGGAACTGCTTCCCTTGTGTTTCTGCATCAAAGTGATTCTCTCCATACAGGATATAGCCTGTCAGCACCAGCAAAGAGGAGAGATCCCTGCAGCGTCTGCAAAGTAATGGTACCTTTACACGCCGCCACAACAGGATGGATACCAACGGCAACTTCACGTGCACAAGCACGGCTGAACGGTTACCAACGGGAACCGCACCCTCTTTACACGCCGCCACAAGGTGCGCTACGCTACGCCACATCTACAGCTACATACATCGCCGGGTGTCGCAAGTAGCCGTCTGTAGCTCAGCGTACCAGCTTTACACACCGCCACCACAGAGTGATCTGGGAGCAACAAAGGCAGGACGTAAAACAAATAGGCGTGCCACAGACCTGTACGCCGCGCCCAAACCACAACCATTGGCCAACAGTACGGAGTTGTGATTGGGCACGACGGAAAGGGCGGATGGCCGAGACGTGCCGTACTAGTGAGCGGAGTGTGGCACGGAATAAGCGCTTGTGACATGGCGGAGCCTGGCGAATGCATCGAAATCGATGGTAATGGGTCACGCTAGAGCGGTGGCCAGTCACATATCCCGTGTGTATTAAAGTAGCGGTCCGGGGCTATGTGTGCGTAATACAAGTGTTTGCCTTGTCACGCACGATCAGCGCTTGTGACAGCCGCGTGTGCCGATTGCACTGAGGTGCGTTTGTGTGGCACACATTAGCGGCTTACAAAACACAGTATGTGCGTTTTCTGGCAAAATTCCATCTGTGACAACTGTGGCGAAGTATGTGTGAATAAGGCTGAATGGGGTTTAATATATGTGCTGACAGATGTGAATGTAGTGGAACAGCTTCCAAGGCAACAAGTCAAAGATCTGTGTGACAGTGTATGAGAAAACCCCTGACAAGAATATGTCCTGCATCAATGTGCTGTGTGCAGGGGACCCTCTGCCTACAACAAAATAAAGGATCATGTACGCACAATGGCCACAAACACTGTTGGCCAAAATACTTTCAGAAAAACATGGCTACCCACACATATTGTGTGCACAATCCCAGCCAATAGGTGGCTATGACATCCCAGGCCCCCACCCAACCCTGCATCACATTGCCCTCCTCCACCAAGTAATCAGGCTCACACAGATGATGTTGGATCCAACAGAAAAAGGTTTAATATATTGCATGAATCTTGACCTTGTCTTGTGTAAACAAAATAAACAGAAAGTAAAAACAATGTACAATTCAAGAGCAGGTGACATTAATCAGCCACATTAAACGGATAACCAAATCACCACACATTGCAAACTGTGCATGGCAAAAAAAAAAAAATCAACAAATACCTAAACTAACTAACTAACTAACTACATAATGAAACCTCATGCACATAATGAAAACAAACATAATGAAAAAGGTCAACCAAAAATTGAAGGGGTGCAGCTAACCTGCTGTCACCTCCATTGAAACCACAAAAAGCAACTCCCAGAGCCAGCCACATTATATGGCCTGGTCCTGCCAGCTCACTGCACCAGACCCATTGAAGTAGGAGCAGTAAGCGTCTCTACTGTCCCTGGCCTCCTGCCGAGTGCGGCCATGGCTCTGCGGCTGGAGTGGCACAATCACATGGCCATCATCACGCCAAGACCCTGGACGGAGCTCCCCTGTTGTAGTGTCGGCATTATCTACATAACCTCCTAGCGTGTATGATGCTCTATCCCTACGACGCAGGAAGTTGTGCAGCACACAGCAGGCCACCACTACCGCATCAATAGACTCCGGTTTCATATGTATAGGCGTATGAAAAATCCGGAATCTATTCGCCATTATCCCAAACGTATTTTCAACTACACGGCGGGCCCGGGATAGCCGGTAGTTGAAAATGCGTCTCTCAGAAGTAAGGGCCCTCTGGGGATATGGCCGCAGTAGGTGCTCCTGAAGTGGGAATGCTTCATCCGCCACAAACGCAAAGTTGAGATGTTTGGTCGTGTGCTCATTTGAGGGTAAGTTTAGCCCACCATTCCCTAGTAGTGTTGCCAAGGAGCTTAGGGCAAACACCCCCCCATCTGAGTTGCGACCAGGCATTCCAACATCCACGTAGAGGAACTCATAGTTGGCATCCACTACAGCCATGAGGATTATACTACAATACCCTTTGTAATTGAAATACAAAGAGCCAGAGTGGGCAGGTTTGGTAATCCTCACGTGCTTACCATCCAATGCCCCGCCACAGTTGGGGAAGTTCCACCGGGTTTCAAACCCTCGGGCTACTTCCAGCCATTCTGCGGCGGTTAGAGGCATTTTCATGTAGGCTGGCTGCAGAGCTCTCCAGATGGCCCAACACGTTTCAGGGATCAGGCGGCTCAGCAGGGACAGGGAGACACGTGACATGTATGTGAGTGATGTCATGGACTGCCCTGTAGCCAGGAACCGCAAAGTTATCACCAACCGCTCAGCAGCTGATACTGATGGGCGCATTATAGTGTCCTGACGCGCTATCATTGGCCCAACACGCTCCAATAGGAAGGTGAAACAGTCCTCGGGCATACGGAGATAGTTTTGGTAATCATCAGGACAGTTAAGCTCCAGCTCCCACAACAGCTGCATGTGGCCCCGGGTTTCCCGCCTCAGAAGCCAATCCCGGGTCCACAACCGCCGCTGTCTGCGCCTCATCAACCTTTCATACCGATCCTGAAGCCACATTTGCTCTTCCACCAACGCAAGAGCCACGATAACATTGCGGTCATGGATATTCTGCATCCTCAATATCAGCACCTGTAGATGAGAATACACAACATGAGTACATAGAAAAATATGTGGCCATGTCAGCAGGTTAAGCAAGTCACACCTCTTTTCCATTACACACTATAGCCAAGAGGATGGGATCTCTTGTGTGGGCCCAAAACACAACCCTGAAGCAAGGACGGCAAACACCCAGTAGTCACCACAAACAAAATGGAACACGGCAAATGAGAGTGGGCTCCTCTACATCAACTTCAATCGGAGGGTCCCAAAGTCACACATCTGCACCTAGGTGAGTTAGAAAGGGACATGTGTCACCAATAAGTTGCTCAAACAGGTCCCAGAAGCCATTACACCGCCCATAATGTCAATTGATTACAGTAAAAATGAGAAGAATAACAAATGTGACGTACCCCGATATGGAAGGTTGAGGAAAGGCTACATGAACCAAACAACATTGCACATGACTGCGGATGCTTAACCATGCTTTCATATGTTTTTGAAGGTGTCATTTTTACTACACATCTATGCTATGTCTGGAGCGCCACACCTCTAAGCCATGTGTGATCCTATTCCTGTTGGACACAGTCTCCATTGGCCACAACCAGTATGCAGAAATCGATCCAGTCGACATGAGTTACACAGTTCTGTCTACAGTCATGCATCCATTCTCCTGTATGTTGTCTGGAAACAAACACAGCAATGTATCTCAACCAAAGTGTCAAGGGCCAGACAAAATGCCGACACCAAATCCACACAGTACACTATATCGTCCCCAACAATACAAACCCCTATATAGTCCGCGACAGCAGTGGCCAGCGCTCTCCAAGAACATCAACATATGCACCCCACCCAGCGCAAATTCCATGTGTGTCCACAAACACTTACCTAATGGGTCTGGCCAGCAAGCGTAATGTTTGGGGGCCTGGGCAGCTTTTAAAGGGCTGCCAACCTATCACGATTCAGCGATCTCCACCAAGTAGCGGAAGTCTAATCCGCACCCAGGTGCCCCATCACGATGTGCATAATTGTGTCCGCTGTGATTGGTGTACCGGACTATAAAGCCAGGTCAATGGCCACTGCACCTTGTCCAGACGTCGATGTGCATTGAGCTACTAGTGTCCTGTTTGACTTCTGTTGCTCTGACGGTAAGCCTCTTTAGCGGTTTCTATGAAAATGTAATGAACGCAGCTGGTTCTGGCACAGGCAGCTTAGGCGATGTGTGTATGGCCATGCTTTATGCGGCATGAACAATTTTAACAGGTAATATTAAATATGTCTACCTTATTCTGTGTCGCCCAATAGCCAGGTAGTGCCTCTACTTATATAGTGTAAGTATGTATTGCACCTTCTGCTTTTTTGCAATGGCAACAGAGCAAGGTGTTATTTCTTTGGCTGGTACTTCACATCAACATTTCAGGGTGGTAGAATTGTGCCGTACATTCCAGGGATGTTGGGTACATGTGTTAAAATGGTACTTCCACGTCTGGAGGAACACCAACATGATCATCTGGGTGCACATTACATGTAGTATGTGCAATGTTGGCACACACCCAGCCCTCCTTTCTCATATAGTGACCCCTAACCATTTAGGACACTGGCCAGGTACTAGTTAGCACACAATGTGTTTGGTCACATGTTGCCCTCTACAGGTATGTACGCACACACCGTGTCAAGGTGTGTTTCAATAGGTACATTGGGGACTTAAATCATGTTTGAAACATCTGTAGGTGGACACCGATATCCGGTGCTTGATATTGGCTGCATACATGTGTTTGAGTTTGTAGCGGTGTGAGATAGAGAAAATGCCCCACTCATGCCCAGTTTCACTCCACAAAATAGCTGCATAGATAATCCCTGTAGAAAGTTAATGAGCATGTGTATCATTGTGGCAAGTTGTGAAATGTCGGTATGGCTTGTGTTGTGACTGTGTGTTTTTGGTGTATTTTGTCATCGGCAGATGCCGAGGGGTACTGTGGAATTGGAGTCCCAGCTTCTCACGGAGTATCAGCGGCACGAATGTTTGTGGCGCAGCTCGCTGCCCGAATATAAAAATCGGGCAGCGAGGGCCGAGGCCTACAGGACTCTTGTGGCTCTGGCAAATCGGTTGGAGCCAAGGGTAGGCAAGACATGGGACCAGCATATGGTGGCACTTAAGATCAAAAACATGAGGTCGGCGTTCATGCGGGCTCACATTCTGTACCAGCGCCGTCGCTCAGGGGCTGGAGCTGAGGAGGTACCATCACCTACCCTATGGTACTATCCCCTCTTCACCTTCATCCTGGGCGAGGTTCGCCCGCATCAAACGACGACCAACTGCCCCGTTGCTGCGTCCCATGTAGGCCCGGCTGCATCACCATCTGCGCCACAGGAGGTGGGTAATTGTGTGACAGTGGTGGCCCACAATGTTTCCTTCACATGTGTGCTTCTATAAATCCTTCACACCAAATTTGTTTGCATATTTTCCTCCTTGCTGCGGGAAACCTTGGGGTGTCAATCTATCTGCCCTCCTTCCATGACTTGGAAGGCTTTTCAATTCTATGCTTCCAGCCGTATTCCAATGTTGCATCTTCCACAACATCTTGGTATGTTTAGGTGACTTATTTAAGGGTTTCAAGATAGCAGGTGGTGTGTTCTCAAACAGCCACATAGTACCATGTAGTAAATGGTGCTGCCACACATGTGTGTTGGGTTTGTTGCCAGTGGGTTAAAGGTAGTTGACTGTGTGGTGGATTCTCACCATAATAGGAGTGCAAATGGAAAGGTGCCCAATATGTGTCATTGGGCAGCACAGCCCCCAGTATCAAGGTGTTGTGGTGACATGTCCTAATATTGGATTACGGCTCCGTGACGAACACCTAATTATGTATTGAGCTGAGTTCCTGGAATGGTCGAGGTGAGTGTACAGGAGAACCACTGGTGTTGTGGTCTTTAACCTTTTGTGCTTTACTGTGTTTTTCATCATTTTCCATTCTGTTAGTTGGCCTTGGTGTGTGTGGGAGTGGTATCTAGAGTCCTGTTGTGAATGTATACAGTTGATATTGCCTTCACTAATGTGGTTTTTTTTTCTCCACCCACAGGCCCCAGAAGAGGACGGCTCCATTGCCGAGGAATCTGTCGCTGATGATGCTCAGCCCATGACATCTGGGGAGTGATGTGGGTCCAGGCCCAGGTCCCAGCTCCGGGATCCGTCGTCGCCGACGTCCTGCACCACCAGAGACGGAGCTGGCGACCTGGGCCCGACGCGTGCTGTTGAGCGAACAGCGGACCCACATCGACAGCACCGCCCTCTACATGAGCGACAGATTGCGAGGGATGGAGCCGCTCCAAAAAAAGATCCTTCTGAGGGTCTTCAACAATGCCGCTGATGCTGCCGATGATGGGGCCCTTCAATGGGGATGCCACGTCCCCCCCCCCCATACAACACAATGTATGGCCCCTTTCCCCTGCTGCCCCATCTCGGCCCGTGAGAAGACCGGCCCCGCCACAGTCAACCCCTCCCCCCCCAAACACGTCGTCGTTCAACAAGACGTCCTCGGGCAGGTCGGGGCTGCCCTGAGAGGAGGGGGGATCCGGCATTGTCAGAGCCGACAGAGGAAGAATAAGTTGGACACTAGTAGCCAATGCACAGAATTGGCAGTCTGGACTGTATAATTTGGAGGAATCTCCTTTGAATTTTGTTTTTTCTTTTATTGGCTTTTGGCCTAATTTGAACTTTATTTTTGGCAGGAATACATAATATTATTTGTTATTTCCTTTTATATCCAGCCTGGAATAAAATTGTTTTATTCACACAATTGTGTATTTATTTAGGAATAAGGATTGTGGGGGTTTTTGTGGGTGAATGGTAGTGTGGCCAATAATAGGTTTCCCCAAGCCACAAAATATGGCCCACTGCTCGCTGAGCAGGATCACCATCGGTTCATTTGGAATGTCTTAGCACATTCACAAAGGGATGTTGTGATGTGCCTAACATAGTTAGCTTATGGTGAGGTTTGGCCACCAAATATTAGTAAGGTCACATGAAGGAGCGTACAACAAACTTACACCAGCATTGTATTGTAAACATACATGTGTCACAGACATTTGCCATCATACACAGAATGCTTAGGCCACATGGGGCTAGCCAGTCCACACTTGTGATGGTCCCAATGTGGGACAGTATAGGTATTGTAGGCCAGATGGGGCTAGCCAGTCCACACTTGTGATGGTCCCAATGTGGGACAGTATAGGTATTGTAGGCCAGATGGGGCTAGCCAGTCCACACTTGTGATGGTCCCAATGTGGGACAGTATAGGTATTGTAGGCCAGATAGGGCTAGCCAGTCCACACTTGTGATGGTCCCAATGTGGGACACTATAAGAAAAGAGCCCAACGGGGGCAAAAAAAACAAGAAAAAAATTTTCACTTTTGCAAGGCAACAAGCCAACGTGTGAAAATTGTATGGTCCAACAAGGACAACTGTTTGTGGGGCCATGTTTGGCCAGGATACAATGCATCCATCAAATTCATGGGTGGGATCCATGTTGTGGCTGTAGGGCCGCCAGCATTTGAGCCAGCCGGCCAAGGTCCTGCAGGCCACGCTGTAGAGCCGTGGTCAAACGGGCGACAAATGCCTGATGGGCCTGGATGAATTCCTCCATGGTAGGGGCACCTGTATTGGGAGTAAACACACACTTTAGTACACAGTCGTCGCTGCTGATGGGTAGTCATGACTGGCCACAACCATCCACTTACCCTGTTCCTCCAACTCCAGTTCACCATCAGACGGGGAGGGAGATGGGGTCAAGCTCCATCCATATGAACCCGCAGTTCACCATCTGCAAAAATGGGGAAACAACATGGTTTACTTTGTTTAGATAAATAGTTTTGGCCCAGATGAAATTTAAGCAACAGTGTGCAGGGTGTCTGTGGCAACATAACACACTTACCACCATAGTCACTGTGTGGGGACATGGTCACCCCAGGACTCGCCACTGAGCTCGAGACAGTGGGAGGTGGTGTTACTCCCGGGCTGGGGCTCCGTGGCCACATTATGTGGTTCAGGGGCAATAGTGGTCCTGGGCTATGGGGCAAACCCTCCTCTGGGCCGCCAGGTACTTGCAGCTCCTCGCCCTCCTGTGGGGAGGTGATGTGTTCCTCCAGCAGCCAGGCAGATGGGGACAGCTGGTCACACTCCAGCGGGCTGCCAGGTGCTGACTGGTCCTCCACGTCCTCTGTCCCGGTGGGTGAGGGCACGTCTGGTTCCTGAGGCCCGGGGGAAGGTGTTGACCCTGGGGACAAGGGTGCCACTTGAGCCTGATGTGGCGGGGTTCTTGATGGGCCACCTGGGGGTGGGGCATGGGGCCCTTCTTCAGATGAGGATTCAGCATCTAGTGTGAAATTTGAACAGAAAAGACGTTATAAGATCATGCCTACACATTGTTGTCCTACAAATAGCTTGTGTGGCTATGTATTTGACGGCTAAGCCTGGGCTCACACACACACAGATATCTGGCCAGATATTGTTCACATATCTCTGGTTGCAGTGAAAGCATGGACACATTGATCCATTTTGAGGCTGTCTACAAATGTCAACATCGGACCATGATTTGACTGCAAACAGAGATCTGCAAACAATATGTGGCCAGATATCTGTGTGTGTGACCCCAGCCTTACTTAGCATCAACCAGGTGATGCTGGATGCATACACTCATGTTGTATGCATGTACTGTGCGTGTGAGACATTTTTAGGGCTGAGTGGATGAGCACAACACTGTGAAGATGTGTTTGATTGTGTAGGCCACACTGTCCCTTGTCATATGTTTCCATCATTTTTTGTGTATTGTGGGACATGCACATGTGGCGGTGTGTGTTTTGGGCCAACAATTACTCACCACGCAGCCTGGCAATCCTGGCACGGATGTCCAGTATGCGACCTGGGCACTTATGCTTCAAGTCAGCGATCTTTTTTTGGATCGCTTTTACTGTCCTCTGTACCCCCAGTTGGCAGAGCAGGGCCCGCTGGATCCGCCGCACGGTGCACCGATTGCGCAGCCTGGGGTGCCGGTGGTGATGGTGGCCCCAATAGTCCCGACGGTCGCACTGATCAATGAGGATGATCAGCTCCGCCATCCCCCACGTTGCGGCGCGGTGAACGGCTGCCATGACTGCTATGGTGTGTGCAGAGGCGGGGCTGGCACCTTGCAGGCAGAGTGAAAATGAAACCAACGTCATGACGTCATTACGGCCGCTGTCGGGGTGACGCACCTTTATAAGTAGCCCAACGCGCAGTGACCCGGCCGACACACTTATGCGGCCCCTACTGCAGAAGACCCACAGTGCAGTCCGTACAACACGGCTATGATCTGTGTACTGAGTAATCTCTTTCGATGTGGTATGGGTTTGTGTGCATCTGTGTGCGCGCTGCGCGCAGTGCCAGACCCGGAACACTTCTACGGCAGCTGCTGTACAATAAGCCAGAGCGGTACGTAACACACACTTGTGCGCTGTGTACAGCATTATTCGTTATCATGTGTTGAGAGGATGTGCACAATGTATGTAGATCATGGGCCATTTATGATTTTTCGTTCAAGTGTGTGTCCGCGTAATTGTACTACTATATGATCGTGCATACGGCGCGTATGTGTAGTGCTGAAGGGACAGCTCATCCAAGATGGAGGGCTGTGAGGCAAGGGCCAATCGTAACGCAGCATCTTCCACCAATGATCGCTGAAGGGGCGCGGTATCACGGAGCCTGGGTCACGCCTTAGCTACATTGCAGCTACATCGCCGGGTGTCCAGAGTTCCCTTCTGTAGCTTCTTTACACGCCGATACAGCTCGCTACAATCGGCGATGTAGCTTTCTGTTTATGGGCAGTGCACGGATACAGAGGTATCTGTAGCCGGCTGTGTCGTCCCGTCTTCAGACGCCGCTATTACGGGCGATATTGGCGCGACAAGCTACAATCGTAGCCTGTAGCGGGTTGTATGCATCCTGTTGTGGCGGCGTGTAAAGGTACCATTACTGCCCCGGGGAACACAGTTCTACCCACTGGAACTATTACACCTAAGCTGCTATCCCATCATCCCCGGAGGTTCTGCAGCAGCGGCGGCCCCATCACTGGCCGCATATAGTGAGTGGCGTCACGACCGACAACCCCTATAAATATCCCCTTTTATTGCCAAGCCCGGGACACGGACTGGACCAGGACCACCCGTGACTTCCCCAGCAGCCGACCGGTCCAGTACCGAGTACCCCCGTCCCAGTGGGCCCGACAACCGGGCGTCACGGACAGGATCTACCTGGTCCAAAAGAATTGGACCCCGTGTGCCTAAGGAAAGTGTTCTGGACTTTTTCTCACCAAAATCTGACCTTAATGGCGGCCAGGGGAGACTAACGCCATGTGCAGAGGAGGCGTAACCGAAACTCCCATCATGGGCCGGCCCAGCCCAAGGCGCGAAGAAAAAAACCCGCCCTGGCTCTCCTTAACTCCGGGAGAGCCAGCCGTCACTCTGAAAGAAGAACTTCCGCCCCTAGATCCTCCTCCTAACAAGCAAGCGGGAACGAAGAAGGAAATCGTCATCAGGAGGGGGCGGAACGAAGAAACGGAAGAGAAGCAGTCGCCATTGCAGTACACGAGGACGGAAGCGGAGGACGCCCAGAAGAACGCTGCACCCGGAAGACCACAAGTGATCCCGGAGGACCCACGGAGTGACCGGTGGAGGAACCCGGCCGAGGAGAGACCCTGTGTGACCGCGGCGAGATGGCGGAAGGCGGAGAGCGTCCCTACGTCCGAGATACCCGGAGGGGTATATTGCGACTGTTGCCCCAACAGATAACCCGTGTTCAGGAGCAGCGTACCCAGATCCAGATCAGCGTGGATCACCACCAGCAGACCTACCAGACTGTAACTATGCAACCCGGCTGGGTTGAAGACACCCGTGACCGCATGGAAAGCGAGGGTGGATGCCGTACCGCAACGTTGGTGGATCTATCCATGCCACGTACTGCACCGCGTGTTGCCAAGAAAGAGACTGACCCATTAGGAGCCTTACCAGAGGGATACCTGGCGTTACCGCAGCCCCTAATCCCGGCACCTGCGACAACAGAGGTGAGAGGGGAGCAGCTCCATTGCTGGTGGGAGCGAGATGATAACAGTGATGACATGATAGGCTTCCTAGGAGATCCCGGTGGTCCCGTAGGCCCCGTAGAAATAGTAACAAGGAATGAATATCTGAAAAGATGTAGTCAGAGATGGGAACAGGAAGAATTGAAAAGGCAAGAGAAGAAGCAGGAGTTGATTGCGCAGACCCAGTATTTAAAAGCCATTGCCAGAAGAGATAAGAGCGTTACTGGATCACAGAGGCATGAGGGCAGGATTGTAAAAGTTAAAGATGCAGATGGATATGCCTTTGCTCGAGAGGTTGGAATAGACTGACATTTTCATCAACCGCCGTGATGTGGAATCGCACTTGCCAGAAAAGCACCCGGACAGGGAAGTGCAGGTTGGAGAGTGGGTCTCCTATATTATTGTGCAAGGAGCCAGAGGCCCGTATGGCATAAGAGTGCATAGACTGTGTTTGGATACAACCGATGATGACATGTCTGCATTAGAGAAAACTAATCCAGTAGTACCACCGGACCCAATCGTTAACCCGGGTCCTACCACTGACTTAACAACTGTTCCAGTAAAGAGCACCGCAGATGTTGCAACTCAAACTCCAGAGAGTTACCTGCTGATTCAAGCCCTGCAGGAACTTGAATTATTTCCCAGAAAGAGAGGACCGCCAACACTCCCATGGAAGGTCAAGTTAGAAGAAAAGAAGGAGTGAAGACCCGTGTCCTGTAACCAGAAGAAGAGGAAACTGTAAGTGTGAATGAGGCGTGTTCCTTATTGACCACATCCCATACCTGAATGAATGCTAGCATTCCCCTGTTTGTCTTATATGTTTATATGAACAACTAGCTGTGAGCCCGATGCGATTGCATCGGGATTCTAGAATCTGTGTATAGTTTACTCAGTATATTTCAAATATGGCGGCATAGCGGCCGCCGTTATTCCGATTATTCGGCGCACTGAAGGCGGCGACCAATCAGAAGAGCGCCGCACTGTATGGCGCCATACTTCAAATACATGGAATATTTTGAGTTTCACATTTACCGCTGTAAGTGAGGCGCTATTCTCATTGGTCGCTGTGTGCTGCCGGCGACCAATGAGAATAGCGCCTCACTTTCATCGGTAAATGTGAAACTCAAAGTCGTCCATTATATGTCTATGGGAAGTGAGGCGCTATTCTCATTTGTCGCTGTGTGCTGACGGCGACCAATCAGCATAGCGCCTCACTTTCAGTGGTAAATTTGAAACTCAAAGTCGTCCATTATATCTCTATGGGAAGTGAGGCGCTATTCTCATTGGTCGCCGGCAGCACACAGCGAGCAATAAGAATAGCGCCTCACTTGCCATATAGATATAATGGACGACTTTGAGTTTCAAATTTACCACTGAAAGTGAGGCGCTATTCTGATTGGTCGCCGGCAGCACACAGCGACCAATGAGAATAGCGCCTCACTTCCCATAGAGATATAATGGACGACATTGAGTTTCAAATTTACCGCTGAAAGTGAGGTGCTATGCTGATTGGTCGCTGTGTGGTGCGCTGACCAATCAGCATAGCGCCTCACTTCCCATAGGGATGCATAGCGGTGTTTAGAGGAATTTATGGCCGGGCCCTTGGTTCTATTTTCGGGCACGGCGCTCGGCGCTTGTAGGTCTTCGCCGGGGCGGGAGCCCCTGCAACGGCTCGCAATGGCCGCTTCGCCATAGATAGATATAGATAGATAGATTGATATATAGATTAGATATATAGATATAGTAGATAGATAGATAGATAGATAGATAGAAATAGATAGATAGATAGATAGATAGATAGATAGATAGATAGAAATAGATAGAAAGAAAAGATAGATAGATAGATAGATAGATAGATAGATAATAGATAGATAGATAGATAGATAGATAGATAGAAATAGATACATAGATAGATAGAAATAGATAGATAGATAGATAGATAGAAAGAAAGAAATAGAATACATAGATAGATAGAAATAGATAGATAGATAGATAGATAGAAATAGATAGATAGATAGATAGAAAGAAATAGATACATAGATATAGATAGATAGATAGATAGAAATAGATAGAAATAGATACATAGATAGATAGATAGATAGATAGATAGATAGTAGATAGATAAATCAAAAAAACGAAACAGCACAGTCACACACGGTCGGGTGCAAGGCCCTCCTACCACTTCACTGGTACTTTATATAGATGAAAAAATGAAAGCACTTCCTTCAAAAAATCCATGTGGGTTTTATTTATCCTAGGACTGCAACGTTTCGGCACCCAGCCTTTCTCAAGCAGTGACAAACAAACATAGTGCTCACATATATATAGCTCCCATGCAAGGGGCTTACAATAATTCAATTAATAAAGTGTTATACATAAATTTCATATACATATACAATATTAAATATAGATAGTGATAACAAGTGTATAATAAAGTGCATATAGTGCTATAACCCGTCATATATGATATAAATGTCCATATCTTAGATAGTACACGACATTATATCTTAATTGCACCAATCAGGACACAGATATCACTTATCTCATGATCAGAGGACTCCACGCTGCAACTGTACACTGTGACTTCCGCCATCATGATTTCGGCGTCCAGGCTATTCCACTGCGCATGCTCATTGTGAAAAAAACATTCTCCCATCCAGCAAACTCCCGTCTCTAATCCCGCGATTGTGCTATGCGCACCGGGATCGTCAGTACACCCACTGCGGTTGCGCAGTAGTGCACATGAAGCTTCTACTCCTTATTGCGTTCCCGCGCATGCGCCCTCTCTTCCGGGAATCTCGGGCGCAATCTTGGAATCGTTAGCGATTCCGCAGTAATGAATATACCGATCTATTGCCTGCGTTTTTCACCCGATTCCACAGAAATTACAGCGCACCCTGAGCCCCACAGTGATCATCAGCCCCAGACTCCCTGCACCCTGAGCCCCACAGTGATCATCAGCCCCAGACTCCCTGCACCCTGAGCCCCACAGGGATCATCAGCCCCAGACTCCCTGCACCCTGAGCCCCACAGGGATCATCAGCCCCAGGCTCCCTGCACCCTGAGCCCCACAGGGATCATCAGCCCCAGGCACCTGCACCACCATCCCTGACCATGATACAAAGTATTGCACACATGATACATTGTAATCAGACTCCTGCACCCTGAGCCCCACAGTGATCATCAGCCCCAGGCTCCTGCACCCTGAGCCCCACAGTGATCATCAGCCCCAGGCACCTGCACCCTGAGCCCCACAGTGATCATCAGCCCCACAGTGATCAGGCTCCTGCACCACCATCCCTGACCATGATACTAAGTATTGCACACATGATACATTGTAATCAGCTGTACCTCCACCCTGCTGGATCTGAGATCTGCAGCTGTCAGCTCATTGCTCTGTCACATCCATCTCTTCTTCTGCAATCAGTAATGGGGGAAGCAGAGGCTGCAGAATCAGGTCAGTGCAGGCAGGATCACTGGGCACAGACCAGATCACAGGGATCCACTCTCCCTAGATACAGCTCTCCTGATCTCAGCCTGGTGACACACTGCTGCATGCTGCCTCCAGCTCTGCTGGGTCCTACACTCCACCCCACATCACACTGACTGCTGCTGAATCACACAGACCCCCAGCAGCAGCTGCAGCACCGGGAGGAGGGCGGGATCCTGCACTAAGGTACAGATCCTGCTGCCAGGCTCTACTGAAACAGAGGTAGGGAAGATGGATTTGTCAGATGTAGCAGAATTGGGGTTGTCAGGTGTAGCAGAATTGGGGTTGTCAGGTGTAGGAGAATTGGGGTTGTCAGATGTAGCAGAATTGGGTTGTCAGGTGTAGGAGAATTGGGGTTGTCAGATGTAGCAGAATTGAGGTTGTCAGATGTAACAGAATTGGGGTTGTCAGGTGTAACAGAATGGTGTAGCAGAATTGGGGTTGTCTGGTGTAGCAGAATTGGGGTTGTCAGATGTAACAGAATTGGGGTTGTCAGATGGAGCAGAATTGGGGTTGTCAGACGTAACAGAATTGGGGTTGTCAGACGGAGCAGAATTGGGGTTGTCAGACGCCAGAAGCCCAATGTACACCCCGATAATCTATGCCCGCGAAGCAGCCATTACTCGGCCCTGCACCCCGCACCGCGAGCAATGCTTCGCCCAGCTATAGACATCGGCACAGACAAAGCGGCGGACCCACGTTGATATCCACCATACAAACATATGTAGTTAATGGAAAGATATCATGGAACAATTGGATTTTTATTTTAAACTCTTAATAAATAAACTATACACAGATTCTAGAATCCCGATGCAATCGCATCGGGCTCACAGCTAGTCTCAAATAAGTATGGGATGGATCTATTACTGGTTAATATTGACTTTTTACAACATGAATTAAAAAGAGTACTAGCTGAACATGGCGGTATAGAAACCAAATTGCAGGACATTCTAAAAGAGGAGGAGATGACTAAGTTTAAAGAGCAAGTAAATACACGTATAACCAAACTACGCTCAGACTTGGAGGAAGGTAAAAGGAGAAAGTGGTTGAGAGACACGGAAGATTACTCTAATGGAAACATATACAACTGGCAGTGTGAGGGTGTGGGGAAATGGCGAAACACAGGTGGTAAAAATCCTAATCTGTTATGTGCATGTGAAAAGGTTTATTCTATAATGGACTTTGTTCATAGATACAGATCCAAGGAACAACGGAGGAAAAGAAGAGGAGGAAGGAGACACTACCGGCAGCAAAAAAGACAAGCGTGGAAAAGGGAAGCAACAGAAGAAACCACCACTGAAAAATTAAAGGAGGACTTGGTAGTAAACCTTTCAAGTAAGGTACTAACAGAAATGCAGATATCTGTTTTGAACAAGGGATTGGGCTTTGGTCCAAATGCACATACTGATTTTTTTCAACTGTCATTGGACCTGCAATATTTTTTTAGATCATTAAAATTGAAGGAATGGTTTAGTACTAAGGAAAATAAATCAAAAATGGCAACTTGTGATTTTGACATGGCATGTTTGGGTATAAAAGAAAAGTAACTTTATGCCTCCAATTAACTCTACAGTAATTGAGTCATTCATTACAGCTGTTACTAAGGAGGTGGACTTACTTAAAATCAGGAAGAATGGAGGTTTTAAAAAGCCCAATATTAAAACTCAGGAAATAACAGCTCTTAATGACCTTGCCCATGACGACAGCATTATAATAAAGAAAGCTGATAAAGTGGGGGCTGTTGTCGTCATGGACAGGGTCATGTATATTAAAGAGATCAGGAGGCAGTTGGATGACCCGGGGGTCTACCAGAGACTGGATAGGGATCCGAAATTTGAAATAGCACGTAGGATTGGGGTGATCCTGAAAGAAGCATTGAATAAGGGTCTGATATATCAGGATCTCCTCGATTTTATGACAATTGAATATCCAACTACGCCAGTACTATATGTACTCCCGAAGATCCATAAGTCTCTGGTGGACCCACCGGGTCGTCCGATAGTTTCTGGTACAAATTCAATTCTTTCCAATATAGGAATTTTCCTTGATAAAGTATTAAATCCTATAGCAAGGGGAGCTGATTCATATGTAAAGGATACTGGGGATTTTTTACGTAAGTTAAACACCTTATCTGTAAGCGGTGAAGTGATTTTGGCGTCGTTTGACGTAGTCTCGCTTTACACGTCCATAGATAATGAACGAGGGCTGGCAGCTGTAGAGAAGAAATTGAGTGAAACGGAGGTGTCAAATGATGCTTGTCGCCTGGTGCTTGACCTCCTAGAATTAGTTTTGAAGAATAATTATTTCCTATTTGGGGATGATTATTTCCTACAATGCAGAGGTACAGCAATGGGGGCCAATATGGCCCCTGCCTATGCAAACATAGTTATGCGGGTGATTGAGGAGGACCTCGTCTATGTATCCCACCACTATGACTTTGTCACTACGTGGTGGAGGTACATAGACGATGTCTTCCTCATATGGACAGGTACAGAAGATGCATTACATCAATTCCATGGGTACCTTAATGAGATAGATGAGACGATAAAATTTACTCTAGTCTGGTCAAAATCCTCACTACAATTTTTGGATGTGCAAATTCTGTATCAGAATGATGAATTTATAACTAAACTGTATGTAAAAGAAACAGACAGGAATGACTTGCTACATTTTAGTAGCCAGCACCCTGAGAACACTCTAAAATCTATTCCATTTAGCCAAATGACCAGGGTCAAAAAAATAGTGAATAGAGAGGAAGACCAGGAATTGGCACTTAATGAAATGGTAACTAAATTCTCTGCAAGGGGATACCCAAAAAAATTATTGAGGGAGCAGAAGAATAAAGTGGTAAAATTGGCCAGGTCAGACATCTTAGCAGAAAGAAATCCCATTAAACAATTGAGAAGGGTTCCATTTGTTTCAACTTATAGTGAGGAGAGTGGAGAGGTTGCCAATATAATACGTAAACATTAGAATATGTTGGGGAGATGTTTGCCTCATGTGAGAGAGTTTAAAGAACCACCACTTTTTTCATATAGACGTAACCAATGTCTGAGGGATAAACTTATACGTTCTGACATTGGTTCTATGAAAAAGGATGGACAGAGGTATCTGACAGGTACAAAGAGATTGGGATGCTATCCCTGTCTTTCATGTATCAATTGCAGATTAATGAACAAAGGTTCATATTTTATACATCCGAAAACTGGGCAGCGTTATGAAATAAAACATTTTTTGACTTGTTCATCTGAGTAAATTGTTTACCTCCTTGAGTGTCCCTGTGCTTTGTGGTATGTCGGAGAGACAACGTGGGATTTTAAGACACGTATTGCTCAACACCGACATACCATAAAGAAAAAAAGGAAAGATCTACCGGTCCCTAAGCACTTTTTAGATATGGGACATACAGAAAGAGATTTAAGGTTCCGTCTGATAGACACAATTCCCATACAAAGAAGGGGAGGGGACCGACAGAAATTGTTATTGAAAAGAGAGATGGAATGGATCCATAAACTAAATACATTGAGACCGAATGGCCTAAATGTTGACTACAAAATTCATAGTCTATTGTAATGTATAACCTCTGATATATTGGTTATTAATCAACTACTGTGGTAAATTGACAAACATTAATTGAAGTATAATTTTATTCTGGAAGTGTTTTTTGAATAAAAAATATTTTCTTTTAATTTTGCAGATCTGGACGGAGGATTTCATGAACTGCAACTTGACTGTGAACATACTGTTCCATCTGTAATTTTTTTTTTTTTTTGTTGTGATAGCCAATATCCCTTCTTTGGAATGTACCCCAGTCTACTCAGTAATTGAATAAAAATACATTTTCTCTTAGTAGGTCCATTGTATGGTATTTTCTTGGAAATATGGGATTAGTCACCTAAACAGAATGACACAGTATTGTGTTTATTTGTATGCAATTTAGCATACTTAACTGTATAAAGCCCACCAGGGCGGTGACTATATGTATAATACAAAAAGTAGGTTTCTTCCCATATATGTATAAAGCTTGTGCTTGGACTATAATCAATTTCCCAGGCTATTATCTATCAATGAATTACCCAATGTGTACACTGATACTTTGCTGTTAAAGTGAATTGGGTATTCCTGGGAATAATAAGATAGTGTATATTATGACATGTTCTGTAATACAGCTTGTTCCCTATATCACTGCGTAATTGCAGTTAAGATGCGCTGTAATTTCTGTGGAATCGGGTGAAAAACGCAGGCAATAGATCGGTATATTCATTACTGCGGAATCGCGGGAACGCAATAAGGAGTAGAAGCTTCATGTGCACTACTGCGCAACCGCAGTGGGTGTTACTGACGATCCCGCTGCGCATAGCACAATCGCGGGATTAGAGACGGGAGTTTGCTGGCTGGGAGAGTGGTTTTTTCACAATGAGCATGCGCAGTGGAATAGCCTGGACGCCGAAATCATGATGGCGGAAGTCACAGTGTACAGTTGCAGCGTGGAGTCCTCTGATCATAAGATAAGTGACATCTGTGTCCTGATTGGTGCAATTAAGATATAATGTCGTGTACTATCTAAGATATGGACATTTATATCATACTAGCTGTGAGCCCGATGCGATTGCATCGGGATTCTAGAATCGGTGTATAGTTTATTAAATTAGAGTTTTAAGTAATAATCCTATTATTCCATGATAGATGGCGGCCCAATGTTAAAGAATCGGGAGTGTAGCATGCATATATACATTATTCATTCAAATTTGACAATAATGCACATAAGACATGATATCTATATATCAACTACCAATGTTTGTATGGTATATGTCAGTGTAGTACATGTCATGATTCTAAGGCAAGGCTTTTCGTACAGATACTGGCACCGATGTTTTGTACAGATTACGTATATTCAATTTATATATGAATATTAATAATCTATGATTGAGCCAGTACATGTTTCCCCACCAACCACGGGAAGGTAGCCTTACAGCTGGTGGGACCTACTCTACTCTATCCCTAATAATTACCGTATATACTCGTGTATAAGCCGAGTTTTTCAGCCCAAAATTTGGGCTGAAAAGTCTCCCCCTCGGCTTATACACGAGTCAATACGGGGGGGGCTTTGTCCGGGGCTGTGGAGGCTGCAGGAGGCGGGGGGGGGCTGCTGTATGAGCGGCCCCGTCACGTGGGGCCGCTCATTAAATATGCACTGCTTTCCCTGTCAATCAGCGGCAGGGGGAAGCAGTGCATATAGCCCCCAAATGCTGGCACTCGCCCCCCCTTGTAAGGGACACCCCCCCCCGATGGTTATATTACCATTCCGGACTTCTGATCCGCGCCGCTCCTCGCTGCTTCTCGCTGCTCCGTCCGTCCGTCTTCTACATCCCGGATCTCGTCCGTCGCAGGCATGTGACGTCATCGCGCCGGGGATCCCGGATGTAGAAGACGGACGGACGGAGCAGCGAGAAGCAGCGAGGAGCGGCGCGGATCAGAAGTCCGGAATGGTAAGAGAAGCGGGGGGGGCCCTTGCAAGGGGGGGCGAGTGACAGCATTTGGGGGCTGCTGGGGACCCCCTGGGGGCCGCTGTGTACCCCCAGGGGCTGCTGGGGACCCCCAGGGGGCTGTTGGGTACCCCCTGGGGGCTGCTGGGGTACCCCCTGGGGGCTGCTGGGTACCCCCTGGGGGCTGTTGGTACCCCCAGGGGGCTGTTGGTACCCCCTGGGGGCTATTGGTACCCCCAGGGGGCTGTTGGTACCCCCAGGGGGCTGCTGGTACCCCCTGGGGGCTATTGGTACCCCCTGGGGGCTATTGGTACCCCCAGGGGGCTGTTGGTACCCCCAGGGGGCTGTTGGTACCCCCAGAGGGCTGTTGGTACCCCCTGGGGGCTGCTGGTACACCCAGGGGGCTGCTGGTACCCCCAGGGGGCTGCTGGTACCCCCAGGGGGCTGTTGTACCCCCAGGGGGCTGCTGGGTACCCCCAGGGGGCTGCTGGGTACCCCCTGGGGGCTGCTATATGTACCCCTGGGGGCCTGCTGTATACCACTGGGGCTGCTGTATACTACCACTGGGGCTGCTGGGGCTCCTGTATACTACCATTGGGGCTGCTGGGGAATCTGTATACTACCACTGGGGCTGCTGGGGAATCTGTATACTACCACTGGGGCTGCTGGGGCTCCTGTATACTACCACTGGGGCTGCTGGGGCTCCTGTATACTACCACTGGGGCTGCTGCTGGGGCTCTGCTCTGTATACTACCACTGGGGCTGCTGGGGATCCTGTATACTACCACTGGGGCTGCTGGGGCTCCTGTATACTACCACTGGGGCTGCTGGGGCTCCTGTATACTACCACTGGGGCTGCTGGGGCTCCTGTATACTACCACTGGGGCTGCTGGGGATTCTGTATACTACCACTGGGGCTGCTGGGGAATCTGTATACTACCACTGGGGCTGCTGTATACTACCACTGGGGAGGCCTGTATACCACACTGCTGGGGTCTGTATACCTGTGCTGGGGTCCACCCTCGGCTTATACACGAGTCAATAGGTTTTTCCAGATTTTTGGGGCAAAAGTAGGGGGGTCGGCTTATACACGGGTCGGCCTATACACGAGTATATACGGTAATAGTTAGACTCCTTTTAAAGCAGATACTTTTTGGCTATTTGCAGAAGGTATTGAATAACCAAATACAATTTCTGAACTTGGCACCAAAGGGACTACCTACAGCTAACTTTCAGCAAGTAACATGTAATAAATATGGAACTTGCACTTAGCTTGCAGTAAATACGGCAAGCAGAGCTTTAACAGGTTGACTAAATGCAACCACTAAAAATGAGAGCTAACTGATTTTAGCGATTGAAACTGTCGAAAGCACATGTGCCGCAACTACCGCAAGTAAACGACAAATTCCATAAACATTTCATGCAACTTACATTAAGAGTACTGTAGGTCACCATTAGGCAGCAAGTGGCAAAATTGTTTTTTTCCAACTAAAAATTCAACAAATAGCAGAATAATTCAGATGTAAAATCAAAATGTCTATTCTTTCCCTATGTGTCTAAATATGTACCTATGTGTCTAAATATGTACCTATGTGTATATATGTATTTATATGTACAGAACACACTTCAAGATAGAGATGTGTGTGAACAGCCGTCCCACCCATCTCTTAAGCTGCCTTCAGACTTGCAGATGCATCTGCAGTGTTTTGCAGATGCATCTGCAAGCATGTGCATGCAGACGGCAGTCCCTATCTTTATAATGAAACACACAGTGTCTGCAGATTCTTTCAGACAGCCGTGCGCAGCCATTCACTCCTATATGTGATCTATGCGCAGGCGGATGCCTTCGTACAGATCACAGACTCTCCTCCACACACAGGGACGCGACATGTTGCATCCCTGGTGCAGGCGGGATTATGTGATTTGTATGCAGGCATGCGCCTGTGCAGAGATCACATATAGGAGTAAATGGGTGTGCACGGCTGTCTGCAAGCATCTGCAGAGACCGTACGTCCCATTATAAAGATAGGAGCTGCCATTTGCATGCAGATGCTTGCAGATGCATCTTTAAAATGCTGCAGATGCATCTGCAAGTCTGAAGTCAGCCTTAGCTGTTCACAAAAACCTCACCCTGTGTAAAAAGAAAATGAAATCTCGCAGCAGCTATCCTGCTGAAGCTTCAGGTTCTTATCACTAAATGCAAGCATTTAGATGATACACATCTACAATCTACAAAAAAAATGTGTGTTTACATACATATACAATGAAAATTAAAAAGAAATTTTCTAAGCTAAAAAAGTAATTACTATATATTTTAAATAACTATTTTATATCTAAAAACTAATTATAATGTCTTTATAACAAAACAAATATTTTTGGTATTTTTGTATATTTGTATTCCTATACATCTATAGCTAAATTAATTTATTGTAATATTTGTGTTTAATTAGAAAGTAACTATGTATCTAAATGTAATATGTATCTAAAGAATTGAAAGTAAAATATTTTTATACACTATATTTTTAGTGAAAAGTGAAAATAACGACTATATATCTGAAATAACTTTTATATCTAATAAGTAATTATAATGTCTTTATCTATAACTAAACTAAGTTTTAGGTATTTTGATTTATTTATATTGATATACATCTATTGCTAAACAAATTAATATAGTAATATTTGTGTCTAATTTAAAAATAACTATGTATCTAAATGTAAGATGTATCTAAATAATTTTAAGTAAAATATTTTTATACACTATATTTTTTAGTGAAAATGAACACCAACGACTATATTCTTAAATAACTATTTTATATTAATAACTAATTATAATATCTTTTTCTATAACTAAAATAATTTTTTTGGTATTTTTTTTTTTCTATTCTTATACATCTATGGTTAAACTAATTTATTGTAATATTTGTGTTTAATTAGAAAGTAACTATGTATCTAAATCTAATATGTATCTAAAGAATTTAAAATAAAATATTAGA
>JARQOC010000005.1:355208481-355415831 GCA_033576535.1 Allobates femoralis | reverse complement strand
AATCTGTATACTACCACTGGGGCTGCTGTATACTACCACTGGGGAGGCCTGTATACCACACTGCTGGGGTCTGTATACCTGTGCTGGGGTCCACCCTCGGCTTATACACGAGTCAATAGGTTTTTCCAGATTTTTGGGGCAAAAGTAGGGGGGTCGGCTTATACACGGGTCGGCCTATACACGAGTATATACGGTAATAGTTAGACTCCTTTTAAAGCAGATACTTTTTGGCTATTTGCAGAAGGTATTGAATAACCAAATACAATTTCTGAACTTGGCACCAAAGGGACTACCTACAGCTAACTTTCAGCAAGTAACATGTAATAAATATGGAACTTGCACTTAGCTTGCAGTAAATACGGCAAGCAGAGCTTTAACAGGTTGACTAAATGCAACCACTAAAAATGAGAGCTAACTGATTTTAGCGATTGAAACTGTCGAAAGCACATGTGCCGCAACTACCGCAAGTAAACAACAAATTCCATAAACATTTCATGCAACTTACATTAAGAGTACTGTAGGTCACCATTAGGCAGCAAGTGGCAAAATTGTTTTTTTCCAACTAAAAATTCAACAAATAGCAGAATAATTCAGATGTAAAATCAAAATGTCTATTCTTTCCCTATGTGTCTAAATATGTACCTATGTGTCTAAATATGTACCTATGTGTATATATGTATTTATATGTACAGAACACACTTCAAGATAGAGATGTGTGTGAACAGCCGTCCCACCCATCTCTTAAGCTGCCTTCAGACTTGCAGATGCATCTGCAGTGTTTTGCAGATGCATCTGCAAGCATGTGCATGCAGACGGCAGTCCCTATCTTTATAATGAAACACACAGTGTCTGCAGATTCTTGCAGACAGCCGTGCGCAGCCATTCACTCCTATATGTGATCTATGCGCAGGCGGATGCCTTCGTACAGATCACAGACTCTCCTCCACACAGGGACGCGACATGTTGCATCCCTGGTGCAGGCGGGATTATGTGATTTGTATGCAGGCATGCGCCTGTGCAGAGATCACATATAGGAGTAAATGGGTGTGCACGGCTGTCTGCAAGCATCTGCAGAGACCGTACGTCCCATTATAAAGATAGGAGCTGCCATTTGCATGCAGATGCTTGCAGATGCATCTTTAAAATGCTGCAGATGCATCTGCAAGTCTGAAGTCAGCCTTAGCTGTTCACAAAAACCTCACCCTGTGTAAAAAGAAAATGAAATCTCGCAGCAGCTATCCTGCTGAAGCTTCAGGTTCTTATCACTAAATGCAAGCATTTAGATGATACACATCTACAATCTACAAAAAAAATGTGTGTTTACATACATATACAATGAAAATTAAAAAGAAATTTTCTAAGCTAAAAAAGTAATTACTATATATTTTAAATAACTATTTTATATCTAAAAACTAATTATAATGTCTTTATAACAAAACAAATATTTTTGGTATTTTTGTATATTTGTATTCCTATACATCTATAGCTAAATTAATTTATTGTAATATTTGTGTTTAATTAGAAAGTAACTATGTATCTAAATGTAATATGTATCTAAAGAATTGAAAGTAAAATATTTTTATACACTATATTTTTAGTGAAAAGTGAAAATAACGACTATATATCTGAAATAACTTTTATATCTAATAAGTAATTATAATGTCTTTATCTATAACTAAACTAAGTTTTTAGGTATTTTGATTTATTTATATTGATATACATCTATTGCTAAACAAATTAATATAGTAATATTTGTGTCTAATTTAAAAATAACTATGTATCTAAATGTAAGATGTATCTAAATAATTTTAAGTAAAATATTTTTATACACTATATTTTTAGTGAAAATGAACACCAACGACTATATTTCTTAAATAACTATTTTATATCTAATAACTAATTATAATATCTTTTTCTATAACTAAAATAATTTTTTTGGTATTTTTTTTTTTTCTATTCTTATACATCTATGGTTAAACTAATTTATTGTAATATTTGTGTTTAATTAGAAAGTAACTATGTATCTAAATCTAATATGTATCTAAAGAATTTAAAATAAAATATTAGAGAGATTATTAAGAGTAAAGAGTATTTCACTACTGGGCAGCAATTTGACTTGAATGGGTGTATCCAGCACTTTCACCTTAACATTGCATCGTGTTTTCACTCGTGAAAAAGCCACATATAACTGTCCATGTCCAAAAACTGTTTGTGACAAAAAAATCCCTACTTTCTCCAGTGTTTGGCCTTGGGATTTGTTGATGGTCATGGCAAAAGTAGACTTCACGGTAAATTGTCGATGTCTTAACTTAAAAGGTAAGGCAGTGTCTGATGGAGATAAATAAATCCTTGGAATAAACACCACATTTCCTTCTGCAGACCCAGTAATGACTTTTGCTTGAATTAAATTGTCAAACAAAGTGATGACAATGAAGCAATTGCCATTGCAAAGACCTTCTATGCTGTCAAAGTTGGGCAAAAGCATGACAATGGTACTGATTTTTAATTTGAGGCAATAATAAGGCATTCCCATTGGTGTGAGTGAATTTAAAAATTCCACTGGATATTGGTCTGAATCTTCAGTCTCAATGGAATCATCACTAATGTACTCAGTGTATTCACCAGCAATGCAATCCATAACCTGAGAGTTCACCATTTCCACATGGACATTTTTAGGGCAAAGAATGGCATGTGATGCAGCAATCTGAATGCTTTCATTGTTATAGCCATCGTGTATGTAAATGTAATATATATCTAAAGAATTTAAGATAAAATATTCTTATAGACAATATTTTTAGTAAAGACTTTTTCAGAATTAGGCACCAACTTTCCTTGAATGGGTGTATCCAGCACTTTGACCTTAACATTACATCGTCTTTTCACTCGTGAAAAAGCCACATATAACTGTCCATGTCCAAAAACGGGTTCTGGCAAAAAAATCCCTACTTTCTCCAATGTTTGGCCTTGGGATTTGTTGATGGTCATGGCAAAAGCAGGCTTCACGGGAAATTGTCGACGTCTTAACTTGAAAGGTAATCCAGTCTCTGATGTAGATAAATCAATCCTTGGAATAAACACCACATTTCCTTCTGCAGACCCAGTAATGACTTTTGCTTGAATCAGATTGTCAAACAAAGCGATGACAATCAAGCGAGTCCCATTGCAAAGACCTTTTCTGCTGTTAAAGTTGCGCAAAAGCATGACAATGGTACCGATTTTTAATTTGAGGCGATGAGAAGGCATTCCCGTTGGTGTGAGTGAATTTAAAAATTCCACAGGATATTGATCTGGATCTTCAGTCTCATCAGGATCAATGGAATCATCACTAATGTATTCAGTGTATTCACCAGCAATGCAATCCATGACCTTAGAGTTCACCATATCCACATGGTCATTTTTAGGGCAAAGAATGGCATGTGATGCAGCAATCTGAATGCTTTCATTGTTATCTACATCAATGAGAATGTTTTCACCAAATATAGCAAGTATAAGTGAGCCAGTGCAGATCATGTCTTGTGGGATTTCAATGATATCATCTCCAAGGTTGAAATCATTGGACAATTCACCATTTCCCAGTCGAAGTAACCAACTGCTATAATCAGGATCAATGGAACGCATGTTGTTGAAGAGTGGCAATTGAGTGAAAAGCTGCCATTGTCGTGAGTATTTAATACAACTCTCTATAATGTCAGTTCTTGTACCATGAGGGATGATAGGCAGACACTGTCGAAAGTCTCCTCCTAGAACAATGACTTTTCCTCCAAAAGGTGTTGTATTTTTCTTGGAAATATCTGTTGTCATGACATCCCGTAAAAGTTGATCTATCACATGCAATGCATATTTAGATAACAGAGTGGACTCGTCAATAATGAAAAGTTTGGTACTTTTCAAATGTTGTGCAGCATCTGTATCATTTTTAATTCTGGAAACGGATGTTTCATTTATTGGAAATGGTATGCCATAAAGCAAATGGATGGTTTCTTCCTCCTTGCAGTAAGTTAGCTGCAATCCCTGTACTGGCTGCAGGTGATACAATTTCGCCTTCTCCTCTTAGTTCATGAATTAATAAATCATACAGATATGTTTTGCCACTGCCACCTGGACCGTCAATGAAAAAGCACTTAGGTTGTAGACTTCTATCGTGTAAAGCTTGATTGATCGCATCATAGGCCAAAAGTTGGTCGTCATTTAAAGTACCTATCATTTGCTGAGCTCTTCTTAACTCATCATCCTTGTTGTATAGTGGAGCGATGTGTGGCTTTCTTTTTGGTCGTGGTAGATTAAAATCAGTAAATGTTTTGCCATGAAATTTTAGAACATTTTGGACATCTGTCATTGCATATCCTTCACAATTCTCACACTCCTCAGTGTTGGAGTGATATGCATGTCAGTAGTCTTGCATAAAGTCTTGTTTAAATTCTTGCCACAACTCCAATGGATGAGCTGGAGGACCAAAAATACATATATATGCAAACATATCACGAAGCTGTGCAGGCATGTTGAGAACACAGGCATCCAATAAAGTATTTCTCCAAACAGTGTCATCGAAGAGCAATCCAAGAGCTAATGCTGCCTCTTTAAAAGTTGGGTATGTGACTTCATTAACAGTCTTTACGTTGTCAAAACTTGTTGCTCCTTTGACATGTAGTAACAACAACCTTAAATAGTACCGTTCTTGATCTTTCATACTGACAGTATACATTCTTCCAATCACTGAAGAACCTCCTCGCTTTCTAATTTCCCATTCACCTTGTTTCCAAACATAGTGCTCTGGAATTTGGCGGTATAAGTAATCATGAGCATGCGGGTCATTCTCATTGAGCTCAAAGTACGCCATAAGAGTGGATTTTCTGTGCATTGTGTAACTGATGTTGTCAACAGAGTCATCCTCATGAAAATAAAGCGGTTGAGAATGTGGGAGATGTACGGCAAGGCGAATAATGGAGTGCGATTGTCTATGCATCGGGTAAGCAAATATTCGCCAAGCTGCCTCCGGTGCACTCAAGTATCTTGAATCCATGAATTGATGTTTTTCATCATGGTGGATATTAGTTTGGCAAATTTCAAGATTGGCTTTATCATGTCCTTTGTAGACATATTTGAATAGGTATTTGACACTTTGAATGGAAGCACATACCTCAACATTAATATGACACTTGTATTTTAATAGTAGGAAAGGATTATAGGGAACAACCCAAGAATTATCAATCATCTTTGAATAGTGTTGAAAGGATGATCCTTCCTTTCTTTGATAAGTAGGGTATGAATCCTGAGCTAAGACTGTTTTTGGTTGGAAATCTTTAGGAAAACCTTTCTTACACTTTCCAAGATCCATACATGGAGAATTGGGGTTGTGTTGTCCACAGGGTCCATGAATCATGTGTTGCATCACAATTTCATAGAGCACAGGGTAATCTTCTGGATCAGGGATTTCAGCCCAAACTATATTATCCACTTCAACCTCAGTTCTTAGTTTGGATTTGCTATCAAGAATGATCAAAATGTGAGCGTGTGGTAGGCCACGCTTTTGGAATTCAATAACATGAACCATTGCACAAACTTTGCCAAATAATCCACTGTTAATGTCTTTTAATAGGGCTTCCAGTTTAATTCTGAAGACACGGGCGACTAAATCAGGTCTATGTTCCACACCCTGCCATGGCTCTAAATTGTTTGTAATCTCCCTCCATTTAGGATTACAGGTCATGGTTACAAAAAGATCAGGTCGTCCAAATTTAGTCACAATAGCCATGGCATCCTGATAGCGTTGCTGCATGTTTCTTGGACTGCCTTCAAAGGAAGATGGTAAAATGACTGTCTTGCCAATGGGAATACCTTTCTCAACAGATTTTTTCAGGAGATGTTCCTGGAGTACGCAATAATCCTCCACTTGTAAATCCTTTTGGTGTTGACGGATAAAATTTAAGCGATTAGCCTCGATTTTCACATACACATCCACTAAGTACTGTTGCGTAAGTTTGCCACCATTCAGGACAGGATTGAACCGATTCCGTACAGACAACAAATAGCAGTAATACTGGAGCTGTGTAACCGTGCATTGACTTTGGCCGTGATGCTTGAGTCCCTCATGCCAGCCTTGTTCTCCATGAGGGAAAAATAAGGGATAGAGTAATGCATCTAAATTGCTGTGTAGAATACTGACTTGCTGTGTTTTTGGGGCCAAGGGGTTATTTGGATAAGGTTTCAAATGAATTAAAATGTCTCTATTGAATGGTGGCTCTCCATCAGCATTTTCAAAGACCACAGCAACTTCATTGACAGTAGGATTGTTATAGCGTCTAGGGTCTTGGTCTCTGTCTTGTTTAATGGCCATGATAATATTTAGCATGACGGTGCCATGTTCTACTGCCTTCTGTTGTTCTTCTAATTCAACGTCACATAGCATTTTGTAGGCCGAAACAAAGGGATTAATATTATCCAATTGAAGAGCAATGATACTCATTAAAGTTGGATGACATTTCACATTTTCTGGAGATTGTATCCGTTGTTCTACAGCGCTTACAGTATCTAAAATGTACAGTTGTGCATATGCTGGAGATTGATCTTCAGCAGGATGGAGTGTTCCCGTACGATGATAAATTTGCCCATGAATTCGGAAACAGTAAGGGCCGTGTCCAGGTGGTGGAGAAACATGGGCACCCATGGAGGCAAAAGCAAAAGAACTATTAATGCTCCTGATATTCGCCATCAAATTTTTACTGTACTCACTCTCTCCTTTCAGCAGGCATTGGAAGACCTCCGGGTATTGAGGTGATGGTACCTTAACTTTTCCCTTGTGGCAACAAAGAGTAAAGTGTTTATCTGATGGGCGTTCATCAGAAAAATGTCGAGCCTCACAATGTTGACATATTACATTCATGAAACCACAGGTATGTTCTCCAATAGCATGATCCTGATCAATAAATCCCATTGGCTGAAGGAAAGGTGAAGATAAGAAAGGTAGATTTTTATTGTGTAATCCTACATAGATGAGACGTGGAAGGGACGTAGAATCAAAACATTCAAGAAAAGAAGAAGTTGAATATAAATTGCGTTGTGGCTCTTACAATGTAGAAGTGGAAGAACGTGTGCGTACGTCACGACGTCTATCAGCCAGATGGGTCAAGTGGAGTTGTTTAGACGTAGGAGACAGTGTATCTTGATGCATCTGTCTTGTCCTTTTTTTGCGGATAATGTTAGACTGTTTGCTGTATGGTGTCTCCTCAGCAGAGTGTTTTCTTTTAGATGTGGCCTTGCGATGTGGTAAAGGCTGTTCAGTAGTAGTTAACACAGTAGAAGAGGTGGCAACAGTATGAGGATCAGACAAAGAGGTGGCAGCAGTATGAGGATCAGACGAAAAAGTGGCAGCAGGATGAGGATCAGACGAAAAGGTGTCAGCAGTATGAGGATCAGACGAAGAGGTGGTAGCAGTATGACGGTCAGACGAAGAGGTGGCAGCAGTATGAGGGTCACAGGAAGAGGTGGCAGCAGTATGAGGGTCAGACGGATCTCCTGTAGGCATGAACTCTTGGTTTTTGCGTGTTCGACGCGCAGGGATGGATTTTTTGCCTAATTGTTCCGTCCTTCCTTCAAAAGACTCTTTGGAAACGCGTGTTTTCAAAGCAGCCTTTTCTTTATCCAAGCAAAGTCGTCTTTCTTCAGAACTCTCCTCGGCACGCTTCTTGCGCATATGCACAGACTCCTTTTGAACCTTTGCTTCTTTGCTTCCCATGGAGGTCATGGGAGGTGTTAAAGGCTGTTCACTTGGTAGAATGTCAGTACACGAAGAGGCCGGAGTAGTATCTTTCTCAGACGGTTCTTCAATGACAGTAATTTGTTGTTTTTCCCGTCTGGCACGCGCATCCATGGCTCTTGTTGACTTTCGTAGACTTCTTTCTTCAGAAGACAGTTCAGCAATACTTTCCTTTGAAGCAGCCTTTGCAGCATCCAACCGAAAACGTCTCATTGGAGAAGACAGTTTGGCAATGCGTTTCACTTTAGCAGCCTTAATACGTTGTAAACGAAGACGTCTCTCTTCCGAAGTCTCCTCTGCAATGCGTTTGGCGTGAGCAGCCTTAACACGATGTAAGCGAAGACGTCTGTCTTCCGAGGTCTCCTCAGCAGTGCGTTTCGCCTTAGCAGTCTTCTCACTATCTAAGCGAAGACGCCTCTCTTCTGAAGTCTCCTCTGCAATACGTTTCGCCTTAGCAGCGTTACGAAGATCTAACCGAAGACGTCTCTCTTCGGAAGTCTCCTCTGCACGCTTCTTCTTAGGCGTAGATGCAGCCTCCTTGGCAAGAGGGATATTTTTTGTTGGAGAGCTCATCTTAATAAGAATAGTCAGTCAATCAAATCCAAAATGAGCTAGAGTGTGTTAGTTAAGGAATCAATCAATAATAACTATGTCTACATAGGCAAAAACAATAAAAGGAAAGTGTGTATTTGAATAACCTTTGAAAATGAAATGATGGAGTTCTTTAAAGTACGAAACAAATATTTCATGATGTTTACTGTATGGAGTAGTGAATGGCAATCAGTGTGTTTAAAGTCCTTTAAAAGAGACTTCAAGGCAATACAAATGGATGTAAGGGCCCTTTGAGAGGCGCGTTGTAAAAGCAGATTTCCAACATTGTAAAAAAAGTGGTTAAAGTACCGATATGACAGGAAGTTCCGCATAACTGGCAACAGTGGTGGAGTTGCAGAAGGTGGTGCAAAATAGGAGAGGTAGTGTTATTTTATACCTTAAACGTAGGGTTTTGGGATTATAGGGAAAGTACTGTTTTTTGTGTTTCTTGCTGGAGTTGGTGGAAACAGTGGCATTAGCAGTGAGCGTGAAATGGCACAATGTGACCCAAGCATGGTGAAAATAGAAATAAATCCACTTCTGGAGTACATGCTGAAACAGGCATGTCAATGTAAAAATCAACGTTAATCAGGCGATGTAGCGTGACCTTACGCAACCGCAGCCGTGGTGACGGGTATGTTGAACTTACGTTAATAATGGAAATATTTCCACCTGTTATGGAATAATGTAAATCAGCATGTACAACACACGTGTGAAAGGGGCCCCAGTCGGTCATACAGTGTAAAATGGCATGCAAGCAATATATTTGGTATGTAAAAGTAGTTAATGTCCTACTGTGACGACAGGCCCTTTCACATTAGCGGTAATTAGAAATAGCATCAGATGTGGTTAAAAAACTGTATCTGCAGCGTTTGGTGCATAGCCGCAGCATAACCGCTGCACTTGAGTTAATCGGCATAGTCAGTATATAGTTACTCGCGGCAGGTGCGGCAATTAGGGTTTAGCACTTGCGGCAGGTGGTGAGGCGATAAAAAACGGTGGGCGACCGTGATTTATTTTGCGGCAGCACCTGGCGCAAGAGCCAAAGTGCACTTGCGGCATCTGGCGCAAGTCCCTATATACTGACTATGGAGATTACTGGAACCGGACCGCAAGTGCAGCAGTTATGCAGCAGCTATGCAGCAAGCAGAGCAGATGCGATATTTTCACGACATCTGCCACGATTTTAAATTAGCGCTGATGTGAAAGGGACAGGTAGCATTAAATCCAAAGTGTTAAATATAAGACAGTTAGTAGTCCTACATACTAATTAATATGAAATATAAGCAAAATAGCATATAATGGGTTAATGTACTCATAACAGTGTAACGACACACTGCACGTAGAAATAAAATAAAGAACAGTCTGTAAGGGGTTAATATAGCACTGGCACGCGTACAAAATACGGCACGATCAATAAAAGGAAACATAGTATTAAAGAAGTTAGTATTAAAATGGCAGTAGTAGACCACATAGTGACATAGGCAGTGAATAGCCAAGACAATAGAAGGGGTTAATGTACTACTTGCACTCCTATAAAACAGTGTAGAAGAGAAAATAAGAAAGAAAAGGTATAGAAGAGGTTAATTGTCAAATGTAATGAGTACAGCATATAGGGACACAGTCAACCTCCCTGGCGGTATGATTCTTTCAGGAATGTTGTGCTAAAAGCGGTACCATTTACCCGCAGTCGCGGCAGATGCGGTGAAAAAACTGCATCTGCCGCACTTGCCGCATAGCCGCCGCACTCGCAGCGCGGTTGCGGTAATCGCTATAGTAAGTATAGGGGGACTTGCGGCAGGTGCGGCAAGTGCGGTTGTTTTCACGGCCGCACCTGCTGCAAGTGCAAAACCGCACTTGCCGCACCTGCCGCAAGTCCCCCTATACTTACTATAGCGATTACCGCAACCGCGCCGCGAGTGCGGCGGCTATGCGGCAAGTGCGGCAGATGCGGTTTTTTCACCGCATCTGCCGCGACCGCGGGTAAGGCCGAGCTTGACTCGGGGTTACCGCTTCTGGCAGTGAATGTTAACCCCGAGTCAGGCTCGGGAATACCGCTAGGAAGGTTTTAATGAATAGCAAACAGAATGGAAGGGGTTAATGTAGAAGTTTGAACCCTATAAAACAGTGTGACAGAAAATTAATATGCAAAAGGCATAGAAGAGGTTAATGTAGAAATGCCCTTAGTACAGCACATAGTGAGATAGCAAGTGGAGGACAAATAGAATAGAAGGGGTTAATTTTCAAATGTAATGAGTACAGCATATAGTGACACAGTTAGTGAATAGCAAACAGAATGGAAGGGGTTAATGTAGCAGTTTGAACCATATAAAACAGTGTGTGGGAAAAGTAAAATGTAAAAGGCATAGAAGAGGTTAATGTAGAAATGGCCTTAGTACAGCACATAGTGAGATAGCAAGTGGAGCACAAATAGAATAGAAGGGGTTAATTAAGTTTGAAAAAAACAGGTCAATATGGTGAAACGTAGCTGATATGAAATTAGTATAAAGAAGGGGTTAATATAAGCATAGGCATTAGGAATATATAGGGTAGGGTCACATTGGCGTTTTTTGTTTAAAATCCTGATCCAGTTTTGAGCTTTAAAAAAGCTCAAAACCGGACCAGGAAAGGCTCCTGATGGAAGCCTATGCAAAACACCGGATGGCTTCACAAGCCATCGGTGGCCGGATCCGGCACTGCTGCCTGCGTTTAAAATCATGCAGGCAGCAGTTTTCGCAGCGTTTCTGGGACTGCACTGCGGTCACCGGATGGCTCAGGATGTGTAATCCTGAGCCATCCGGTAACTGCAGAGTTTGCGGATCCCGGCTATTGCCAGGATCAGCAAACTGTCCTCTGGCTATTCAAGAGTTAAATTTAGTAAGTAAAGTACTGTTTGAGGTCTGTAGGGGGGCTAAGACCCCCCTACAGACCAGCCGCCCACTCCGGTGGGCTTCTACTACAATTTCCTATGGCACGGGGCTCGGATGAGCCCCGTGCATGTCTCCAAACCTCCCGCCCCCCGTATCACTATACAGGGGTGCCTGCACCCCTCTTGTATAGCGATTCCTACATGTGGCCCTAAAGTTAGAATACAGAACACATGTAAGCTCATACTTACATGTTATCGTCGGCAGTGTAGTGTGAAATCCCTGGGCGGGGCTGTTTGCTGCAGCCTCCGCCCCCTCATTCCTTATGGCCGCCCCCTCTGTGCCTCATCCAGTGATGTGAGGGCGGCCACGTCATGAAAGGGGCGGGGCTAAATATGTGACGCTATTAGCCCCGCCCCTTTCATGACGTGGCCGCCCTCACATCACTGGATGAGGCACAGAGGGGGCGGCCATAAGGAATGAGGGGGCGGAGGCTGCAGCAAACAGCCCCGCCCAGGGATTTCACACTACACTGCCGACGATGACATGTAAGTATGAGCTTACATGTGTTCTGTATTCTAACTTTAGGGCCACATGTAGGAATCGCTATACAAGAGGGGTGCAGGCACCCCTGCATAGTGATACGGGGGGGCGGGAGGTTTGGAGACATGCACGGGGCTCATCCGAGCCCCGTGCCATAGGAAATTGTAGTAGAAGCCCACCGGAGTGGGCGGCTGGTCTGTAGGGGGGTCTTAGCCCCCCCTACAGACCTCAAACAGTACTTTACTTACTAAATTTAACTCTTGAATAGCCAGAGGACAGTTTGCTGATCCCGGCAATAGCCGGGATCCGCAAACTATGCAGTTACCGGATGGCTCAGGATTACACATCCTGAGCCATCCGGTGACCGCAGTGCGGTATTCTGCACACATTTTTGACAAAAAATGTGTGTGACCGGAATTGCATTCACCGCATCCGGATCCGGATGCGGTGAATGCAATTCATGTTTGCAATGTGACCCTACCCATACTCTGATGTGAGATTGTACTGTGAAAACAGCTTTTTAAGGCTGCCTTCACATTAGCGTTTGTGTCTGCATGCTGATGGCATGCAGACACAAACGCTGTCAAAAGCAGGGACACTTTGATGTGTCCGCAGCGGATAATGTCCGCCTGCGGACACATCACTAGGGAGCCCGGCAGCCAATCGGCGCTGTCCGGGGGCGGGCCGGGGGCGGAGATCAGCGCCGGAGATCTCCGCCTCCCGGCCGCCGGTAAGCTCCGGGACTGTCGGCGGGGAGAACAGCTGATTTGACAGCTGTTTGAATCTTCCCGCGCCGACACCGAGAGGAGATGTCGGCGCGGGAAGATTCAAACAGCTGACAAATCAGCTGTTCTCCCCGCCGACATCGCTAGCAAATTACAGGCGGCGGGGAGGAGGAGATCAGCAGAGGCAGAGCTGATCTCCCGGTGGCCGTCGGTGAGCTCCTGTGACATCACCGGCGGCCACCGGGAGATTTTTCAATGGGTCCGCAGCGTTCTCCAGCGCTGTCAAGCGCTGAACACTGCGGACCCATTGACGGCAATGCATTTTTTGTACGCTTGGGGACGCTTGCTGATCTTCCAAGATCCCCAAACGCACAAAAAATGCAACATGCTGCGTCCCGGGTGCGGATGCTGGACACCGGAAGGAGCAGATATCGTCCGCATCCGCACCCGAACGCAGCAAACGCAGGCACCATGCGTTCCTATGTTAAACATAGGAACGCAGTGCGCATGCGTTTGAATGCGTATGGGAACGCAGCATACGCTGCGGCCCCAAACGCTAATGTGAAGGCACCCTAACTTTTACATAGTTCACAAATTCAAATGTCGCGCTCTAACATGGCGGACGCGAAATGTTCATTCATAAAAAACCGGCAGACACCAGCCGCTATTTGATTGGAGAGCGGCAACTTCATAAACATGGCGCCATGAATACCATTGGTCGGCGCTACTGTGTGAAGATGCCGCTGTCCAATCACAACAGAGCGGGGCGGAGCTACAGACTTCCAGCCTCCCGAACTGCGTGGCCGAAAATCGAACCAGGCGCTCGGCAAGGAAAGTTCAGCTTTCCCGGCTGAGCGCCGACGAATCGGAAGCAAAGCGCCATGTCCAACAACCAATGACAATCGCGCCTCATTTCTCAATGCATCTCTATGGGAATGCGCCGTCCAATCACACTCATGGCGCCATTTTTGAAAATTCACAGCGGCCAATCAGAATCGCGCCTCATTCCCATAGACATACATAGCGGTGTGTCGGCGATTTTATGGCCGAGCCCCTGGTTCTATTTTCGGCCAGGAGACTCGGCTCTGATCCGTCTTTCCACAGGGCCGCAAACTCGCAATGAGTGCTTCGCGGACATTGCTTGCGCCTTACCAACGACTCGCAATCATTGCGAGTCGTTGGTGATACGCTAGCTATCGCCGCGAAGCGCTCAGTGCGGTTTTCCGGCCCCGTCGAACTACCGACCAGAGCCGAGTCCCCTGGCCGAAAATAGAACCAGGGGCGCGGCCATAAAATCGGCGACATGCCGCTAATGTATGTCTATGGGAAGTGAGGCGCGATTCTGATTGGTCGCTGTGTGCTAACGCGGACCAATCAGAATTGCGGCGCACTTCCCATAGAGATAGAATGGACGTTTTTTGTCCATTCTATGGCGGCGCCTGAATGAGTATTGGGGCACAGCGGTCTCATAGCCCGCGAGGCCGCTAGAAGCGCCGAAGTTTACGCTAGTAGCGCAGACGTCGGCGCTTTTAGCGGCGAAGTGTCCGACCTGTGGCGCAGGCTCCATGCAGCGCCGATTGGCGCTGCATGGCGCAAGAAAGTAAAAGTGGTGAAAATAAAAGATACAAAAAGAGGTGAAAATAAAACGTAGCATCAGAAATATAAGCCTCTGATGTGAAAAGGTAGATTTCAAAAAGGATATCTTAGCTGATCAATGGCAAAACCCGATCCGGCGCTTGCTTCCCGACGGCCCTCAGGAAGGAAGGATATCTTGGCTGAAATATAGTCCAACAGATGGTCCAGCAGTAGCTTCTCGTTCTCCCTCAAAGACCCTCACGAAGGATGGATTTCTTGGGCGAACGATAGTCCAACAAATGGTCCAGCGGTAGTTTTTCTTTGTCTCGCAAACAGGATTCAAAGAGGTTGAAGATTCAAATTTGTCGCTATAAATAGCAGCCTTATCTGATTGGTGGGCGGCAACCTCAGAAAGATGGCGCCATGATTCTGATTGGCCGCTGTGGATGTACAAAAATCGCGGCGCGATTGTGATTGGACGGCGCATTCCCATAGAGATGCATTGAGAAATGAGGTGCTATTCTGATTGGTCGCCGTAAGCACACAGCGACGAATCAGAATCGCGCCTCCCTTCCCATAGACATAGAATGGGCGCTTTTTGACTTTCAAATTTACCGCTAAAAGTGAGGCGCGATTGTGATTGGACAGCGGAAGCACACAGCGACCAATCAGAATCGCGCCTCACTTCCCATAGACATACATAGCGGTGTGTCCGCGATTTTATGGCCCCAAAATAGAACCAGAAGGCCGGGTAAAAAATCGCGGACACAACGCTATGTATGTCTATGGGAAGTGAGGCGCTCTTCTGATTGGTCGCTGTGTGCTTCCGCTGTCCAATCACAATCGCGCCTCACTTCCCATAGAGATAGAATGGACGATTTTTCTCCATTCTATGTCTATGGCAAGTGCGCCGCAATTCTGATTGGTCAGCGGAAGCACAGAGCGACCAATCAGAACAGCGCCTCACTTCCCATAGACATACATAGCGGTGTGTCTGCGATTTTATGGCCGCAAAACAGAACCAGGGACCCGGCCATACATTTGCCGAGACGCCGCTAATGTATGTCTATGGGAAGTGAGGCGCGATTCTGATTGGTCGCTCTGTGCTTCCGCTGACCAATCAGAATCGCGCCTCACTTCCCATAGACAAACATTAGCGGTGTCTCGGCAAATATATTGCCGGCCTTCTGGTTCTATTTTCGGGCACGGGGCTCGTCTATTTCCGGTAAAAAAAAATAAATATTTTTTTATGTATCTTTCTTTTTATCTATTTTTCTATCTTTTTTCTTATCTATCTATCTATCTATATCATAATATATATATAGAAAAATAGATAAAAATAAAGATACATAAATAGAAAAATAGATAAAAAGAAAAAAAAAAAAAATATATATTTTTTTGGACCAAAAATAGCCGAGCCCCGTGGCCGAAAATAGAACCAGAAGGCCGGCAATATATTTGGCGAGACACCGCTAATGTTTGTCTATGGGAAGTGAGGCGCGATTCTGATTGGTCAGCGGAAGCACAGAGCGACCAATCAGAATCGCGCCTCACTTCCCATAGACATACATTAGCGGCATGTCGGCAAATGTATGGCCGGGTCCCTGGTTCTCTTTTGCGGCCATAAAATCGCGGACACACCGCTATGTATGTCTATGGGAAGTGAGGCGCGATTCCGATTGGTCGCTGTGTGCTGCCGCGGACCAATCAGAATCGCGCCTCACTTTTAGCGGTAAATTTGAAAGTCCAAATTTGAAATTTAGCGCTAAAAGTGAGGCGCGATTCTGATTGGTCCGCGGCAGCACACAGCGACCAATCGGAATCGCGCCTCACTTCCCATAGCCATACATAGCGGTGTGTCCGCGATTTTATGGCCGCAAAAGAGAACCAGGGACCCGGCCATAAATTTGGCGACACGCCGCTAATGTATGTCTATGGGAAGTGAGGTGCGATTCTGATTGGCTGGAGGCAGTAGACCGCGACCAATCAGAAGAGCGCCTCACTTCTCATAGACATAGAATGGAGGATTTTTTGTCCATTCTATGGCAATGAGAAGAGAAGAGGAGGTCGGAGCGGAAGATGGCGGAAAGAAGAAAGAAGACCCCGGGGCCGGACGAAGAGGACACCTGGCCGGACGGAGGACTTGTGGATCGGAGAGACGGACGATCAGATGAAGAAGAAGAGATGTAAGTAATTGACGGCGGCGGTGGGTTAGGGGACGGCGGGGGCTTAGGGTGTAGCGCCTTAGGGGGGTAGCGAGAGTGGCGGGGGACAGCGACGGGGGCTTAGAAGGCGGCGGGGCTTAGGGGGTATAGGCGGGGGGTAGGGGCTTAGGGGGTAAGGGCTGTGGGGCTTAGTCGGCGGGGGGTAGCGCCGGGGGCTTAGGAGGCGGCGGGGCTTAGGGGGTAGGGGCTTAGGGGCGGCGGGGTAGGGGCTTAGGGGGCGGCGGGGTAGGGGCTTAGGGCGGCAACGGGCTTAGGGGGTAGGGGCTTAGGGGCGGCGGGGTAGGGACTTAGGGGGCGGCAGGGTAGGGGCTTAGGGCGGCAACAGGCTTAGGAGGTAGGGGCAGCGGGGTAGGGGCTTAGAGGCGCCAGCGGGGGGCGGCGGAGTAGGAGCTTAGGGGCACCAGCGGGCTTAGGGGGTAGGTGCTTAGGGGCAGCGGTGTTTAGGGGATAGCGGCAGCGGCGGCGGGGGTTTAGTATGCGGCGGGGTTAGGAGGTGGGCTTAGGGGGTAGGGGCTTAGAGGCGGCGGGGTAGGGGCTTAGGGGCGGCAGCGGGCTTAGGGGGTAGGGGCTTAGGGGCGGCGGGGGTAGGGGCTTAGGGGCTAGGGGCTTAGGGGCAGCGGGGTAGGGGCTTAGAGGCGCCAGCGGGGGGCGGCGGGGTAGGGGCTTAGGGGGTAGGGGCTTAGGGGCGGCGGTGTTTAGGGGATAGCAGCAGCGGCGGCGGGGGTTTAGTATGCGGCGGGGTTAGGAGGCGGGCTTAGGGGGGTAGGGGCTTAAGGACGGGCGGGGTAGGGGCTTAGGGGCGGCAGCGGGCTTAGGGGGTAGGGGCTTAGGAACGGCGGGGTAGGGTTAGGAGGTGGGCTTAGGGGGTAGGAGCTTAGGGGCGGCGGGGTAGGGGCTTAGGGTAGGGTGTTAGGGGCGGCGGGGTTTAGGGGATAGCGGGCAGCGGCGGGGCTTAGGGAGTAGGGGTTTAGGAGGCGGGCTTAGGGGGTAGGGGCTTAGGCGGCGGGGGTTTAGTATGCGGCGGGGCTTAGGGGCGTCGGGGTTTAGGGGATAGCGCCAGCGGCATGGGGCTGTAGTATACCATAGCGTTGTACACTACAGCCCCATGGAGGCGGGCTTAGGGGGTAGGGGCTTAGGTGGCGGGGGTTTAGTATGCGGCGGGGCTTAGGGGCGTCGGGGTTTAGGGGATAGCGCCAGCGGCATGGGGCTGTAGTATACCATAGCGGTGTACACTACAGCCCCATGCTGTGGCTTTGTTCGTGGGGCAACGACTCGCAATGCCCGCTTTGTTTGAAGGAAGTGCTGCCTTTCATTTTTTCATCTATAGATAGATAGATAGATAGATAGAAATAGATACATAGATAGATAGATAGATAGATAGATAGAAATAGATACATAGATAGATAGATAGATAGATAGATAGTCTATAAATTAGAAGCAGCGTGTAATGCTGGTATAGTGCAGAGTGCAAAGCGTCCCAGAGGCTCCTTCCAGCCTCAATAATACATACAGTTCAGAAAAGGGTCCACAGCACTTCTTTCCAAAGCAAGGGTTGTTTATTCCAGCTTAGGCTACCTTCACATTACGATTTTGAGGGAGCCGATGCTGTCCGATATAAATCGGACAGCATCGGCTCCCTTCTGATGCCTGGAATCGGGTGCCAAATAGGCACCCGATTCCGGCATAAAATCGTTCCCTGCGGGGTGAAGAAAAGAAAAAAAAAAAAAGTTTATTCTCACCTCTCCACGAGCCCCCGCCGTCTTCCGCCATCTTCTTGGAGGCTCCCGGTGGCTTCCGCAGGCTGCCGGTGTCAGCAGAGGGCTTCCTCTGCCTTATAGGACCTGCGGTGATGTCACAGTCACGTGACCGCGGGTTCACCATGGTAACCCGCGGTCACATGACTGTGACATCACCGCAGGTCCTATAAGGCAGAGGAAGCCCTCTGCTGACACCGGCAGCCTGCGGGAGCCACCGGGAGCCTCCAAGAAGATGGCGGAAGACGGCGGGGGCTCGTGGAGAGGTGAGAATAACTTTTTTTTATTTTTAACCCTTGTGCTCCTAGTTAGGAGCAGTTTTACTGTACTGAGCATGCTCAGTACAGAAAACGGGGTCTGAGGAGACATCAGATGTTTCCTCGGACCCTTCTCCATAGGGCCCCATGTTATAGGGATCGGACCTAATCGGATGTGCACTAAATGCCATCCGATTTGGTCCGATCCGATTCTGTCAGATTTTATTTTCGGTGCAAAAATCGGAGCAAGCTCCGATTTTTGCACCGATAATAAAATCGGACAGAATCGGATCGGACCAAATCGGATGGCATTTAGTGCACATCCAATTCGGTCCGATGCCCATAGGGCTGCATGGAGGCCAAATTCGGATCCGATGCTGTCCGATTTTGATCGGACAGCATCGGAAATCCGAAAATCGTAATGTGAAAGCAGCCTTAGGCAAACATGGTGACGTTTCGAGCCTTATCAGCTCTTTATCCAGCAACCACATAACAATTAATGCAGTCTTTTATACACCTTTAGCCTCTTGCATCACTTCCTTACATGCAATTTACATAAATTAATTTCAATAACAATACCCATTACCTAATTAATCCTCATGTGAATATATATTAAAACAGTGCTCCATACACATCCTTAATCAGAAGTTAATAGTTCTCATCTTGTTCATAGCTCTAGCCACATCAATGCTGATCATGTACTACACAACACAATATCAAACTAGTCTGACTACATTCCTGTTATCTATATGTGTTTTATTGTACAGTATGGGACAGTCTGGGAGCGGCTTACCGGGTTCCTGCATTGTAGCATGTGTTTTCAGCGTCCCGGAAGCGTCTGCTGTGTGTAATCAGCTCAGCCCCCTCCTCCGTCAGCGTGGCAACTGACGTGCGCGGTGACGTCACCACGTCCGCGCATGCGCTGTTACCATACTCCGTCAGTCTCCATCTTTGTTGGGGCGATCCTCGGTTTAAGCAGTGCACTGCTTAATCCCTTGTGCTTATTTACTATATAAAGTGCTTTGTGCGTCTCCATCTTTGTTGGGGCAATCATCAATTTAAGTGATACACTGCTTTATCTCTTGTGCTTATTTACTATATAAAGTGCTTTGTGCGTCTAAAGTGCTAAATATTATTAGTTTATCTCCATCTCACAGTGCTTATGTATAGTAAATTACACTAATTTCATTAGTGCTACCTTAGTTATTATAAGGCTATAAGCCTCATTTTTTGTGCTAAATTGCTCTAGTGTCTATGACCTTATCCTAAATGTGACATTCACAGGAATATATCCAGGTTTATTTTTAACCCTTCCCTATCCGCCCCAATTTTCTGAGTGTTTCTTTTGGATTATATCAATCCTCAATTGTTGACCCTCTATTTATTTGGGGCTATTTAGGGATTATCCTGATTTTATACCTTCTTACTCTCTTATTCTAGTCAATATGTGACTAAGTGCTCCCATATTTAATAAATTCTCCATATAAATACTTCATACTTTACCAACTTATTCTAAAATAGTTAATTAAGAACCCTCACAAAGGGATGACTAATTAGTGCGTCACGTTGTATGCAGTTACCATGCAGTGCTCCCTATATCGCCGCTCCCATTCTTTCAACACTGTGTGGACTCTATCAGCATTTTTTTGATGATCTCCTTCTGATTTCTGTATCTTCATATTTTTCTATAAAACAATTTAAAATAATGGTGTTAATAGCTACTGGATTATTTAATAGTGGATAGCCCGAGAACACCTGTACTTTATATTGTCCCAAAAATCCACATGCCAATCGAAAACCCGCCAGGGAGGCCTATAGTGTCAGGCGTGGATTCTGTTTTCAACAATGTGGGAATCCTCTTAGACAAATTGCTGAACCCACTAGCAATGTCAGCGAGGTCCTACATTCGGGATACGGGACATTTTCTGGAGAAATTAAAGAACTTGGAAGTGGGCATGGGAGATATACTGCTCTCCTTCGATGTAGTCTAACTGTACACATCCATTGAGCATGATGGGGGCATTAGAGCGGTGAGGCTGATGTTGGAGAATACACAATATGGCAGAGCCAGTAAAAAGTTAATAATAGATCTGTTAGAAATTTGCTTACAGTCCAATTATTTCTTATTTGGAGACACTTACTACAAACAGTTGAAAGGCACCGCCATGTGGGCCCACATGGCATGTGCTTATGCGGGGGTCACCATGGCGGTGCTTGAAGAGGAGCATGTCTATGTGTCCCACCACTTCCGGAACGTCCGGGAGTGGTGGAGATACATCGATGATGTTTTCCTGTTGTGGAGAGGTGAGGTCAAAGAGCTCGAGGAATTCCATAGGTACTTAAACACAGTGGACACCAGTATTAAGTTCACAATGGTATACTCAAAGACCAATCTACAGTTCCTTGATGTGAATGTTGAGCTGGAAGGCGGGAAACTAAGCACTACATTACATGTGAAACCAACAGACAGGAACAGGTTGTTACATTTCAATAGTAGTCATCCTACAGAGATGAAGAGGGCCATACCAATAGGACAGGTTGAACGAATAAGACGCATTGTTAGTGATGAGGAGAAAAGAGAGGAAGCAGTTGTCAAGCTGATGGATAAATTTAGAGATAGGGGTTACCCAGACAAAGTCCTAGAAATGAGTAAAAATAAACGGAGTAAAGACAGGACCACTCAAAGAAAAGGTTGGAGGTTACCAGTAGTGACAACCTATGGTGAAGAGTCCAGGGAGATAGTGCAGGCAATAAGAAGAAATTGGCAGATCCTGAGTAACGGTTTGCCGGAGGTGAGGGAATTTAAGGAACCACCACTTTTTTCTTTTAGAAGGGGCCGGAGCCTAAAAGACCGCCTAGTACAGTCAGACATTGGTACATTCAAACGACAAACCACACTAACGTAAAAAGGGAAATGGAGCGCACATAGAGTAATTTCCTTTTGTACAATTATCCTCAGTGCCCCCCTTTAGTGGAAGGACTCACCTGATTTGGTTGTGCAAGTCACAACCAACTAACTCCGCTCTCTGTTATGGTCGCAGCAGGTGTCCAGCAAAAGTAAGGATCCAAAGGGTTAACAGAAAGTGCTGGGTTTCATAGATCCACCGCGCTGACCTCCAGTGAAGACAAACAGAGTGATGTATAAAACTCTGTTTAATGGGTAATTTGCCTACCGGTATATTGATGAGACTCGGGTTCCGGGACGCAGCCGGAGTTGCCTGTTCCTCTTACTTCCTGGCCCACTCACTATCCTCATGAATTTCCAGGATCAAGGATCTGTGTCTGGCTCACGCTCCTTCTCTGTCTGAGCCTAGGGAGTTGTGCTCACTCCCTCACTAAGGTCCTTAGTGAGGGAGTGAGCACAACTCCCTAGGCTCAGACAGAGAAGGAGCATGAGCCAGACACAGATCCTTGATCCTGGAAATTCATGAGGATAGTGAGTGGGCCAGGAAGTAAGAGGAACAGGCAACTCCGGCTGCGTCCCGGAACCCGAGTCTCATCAATATACCGGTAGGCAAATTACCCATTAAACAGAGTTTTATACATCACTCTGTTTGTCTTCACTGGAGGTCAGTGCGGTGGATCTATGAAACCCAGCACTTTCTGTTAACCCTTTTGAAACCACACTAACGGGCACTGTAAGAACAGGGAGTTTTCCCTGCATTGGCTGCGTCAATTGCCAATTGATGAAAAAGGGAAACACGTATGAAGTCAAAGGAAAGACATATAAGATTCAGCAATTTTTCACGTGTGCCTCTGACCATGTAGTTTATCTATTGGAGTGCCCGTGCAAAGAATATTATGTAGGGGAGACAACTTTAGAACTGAGGATTAGGATGAGCCAGCACAGGTACAGCATTAGGAAAAAGATAATGAATTTACCGGTGTCAAAACACTTCACGGAGGCAGGACATGATGAGTGGGATTTAAGAGTGAGAGTGATTGATGGAACATCACTAATGAGGAGAGGAGGTGACCGTGAGAAACACCTGAGGATACAGGAATTAAAGTGGATAAAAAAGTTGGGCACATTAAAACCTGGGGGCCTAAATGTAGACTACAAGTTAGGGACCGCCCTTTAAATCAATAGGATTGGAAACCCTCTCATAATAGATTGTATACATATAAACCATGTTTGTCTTTTAAATATAGATTTTAAGTCACACAGAGCTATTAACACCATTATTTTAAATTGTTTTATAGAAAAATATGAAGATACAGAAATCAGAAGGAGATCATCAAGAAAATGCTGATAGAGTCCACACAGTGTTGAAAGAATGGGAGTGGCGATATAGGGAGCACTGCATGGTAACTGCATACAACATGACGCACTAATTAGTCATCCCTTTGCGAGGGTTCTTAATGAACTATTTTAGAATAAGTTGGTAAAGTATGAAGTATTTATATGGAGAATTTATTAAATATGGGAGCACTTAGTCACATATTGACCAGAATAAGAGAGTAAGAAGGTATAAAATCAGGATAATCCCTAAATAGTCCCAAATAAATAGAGGGTCAACAATTGAGGATTGATATAATCCAAAAGAAACACTCAGAAAATTGGGGCGGATAGGGAAGGGTTAAAAATAAACCTGGATATATTCCTGTGAATGTCACATTTAGGATAAGGTCATAGACACTAGAGCAATTTAGCACAAAAAAATGAGGCTTATAGCGTTATAATAACTAAGGTAGCACTAATGAAATGAGTGTAATTTACTATACATAAGCACTGTGAGATGGAGATAAACTAATAATATTTAGCACTTTAGACGCACAAAGCACTTTATATAGTAAACTAGCTGTGAGCCAGATGCAAATGCATCGGGATTCTAGAACGTGCATTAATTTGATTATAGTAGTTATAGTTGTTATCCTGATGCAAATGCATCGGGTGTCTAGAATATGTTTATTGTTTTTTTAAAGATTTTTAAATAATCAATTATTCCAATGACATCTTTACAGCAAATACATATATTTGTATTGTTGATATCATTTAAGGAAAATTGAACTATTATGTTGTAAGGGTCTTAGAACACAAAGTAGCAATACTTCTTAATGCGTCAATCATTAGAATTGATGAATTAATAGTAGTAATGTGTGTATCAGCCAGTTTGTGTCAGCCCACCAATCGCGTCAAGATGCCCTTACGCCTGGTGAGTCCCTACTCTAACTAAATCCGAATTGATATTATTTATATATGTTTTATGGCTGGATTTTTCTTAGATTTTTTTGATGATTATATTGTAAATAAATAAATTTTATAAATTGATACAGAAGGAGTTACCAACTACAGACTTGCAGCAATGTCCATGCAATAACTAAAAAACTTGTAGTTAACCTGCGGTAAATGAAGTGAAACATGGCTTTGGCAGGTGCATAACATGCATCCACTAAGTAAGCACAGGTGACTGTAGTTGATGTGGATGACACTGCCGTAACTATGTTGTCTGCACAAACCGCAAGTGAAGTACAAATTGCATACATGTAGTCATGAAAATTACAGCAAGTATGTGGTCAGTGAGTCCTTCATGATCAATTATTATAATTTAGTATATTCCTCAATAATGTGAAAAAAATCTAAGAAAAATGGCATGGTAGAATCTAATGAATAATTTATTTTTGTCCCTATCTATCTAAACATGTGTAACACACCTTGTTAATGAGATGTGTGTGAACAGCCATCCCACCCGTCTCTTAGCTGTTCACAAAAACCTCTCCCTGTAAAGAATGAGAATGAAATCTCTCAGCACATATAGTGCTGGAGCTTTAAATAGTGGTTTCTATCACCCAGTGTAGAAATGTGGATGATACACATCTCTCATATTATGTTAAATGTGTGTTCACAAAAATATAGTAGAAATCTGTATATAAAATAATAAAATTTGAAAGACTAAAATTTTTTTTTTTTTTTTCAAAAGATAAATAAACGGAAGAATAGTCATAGGGAAAAGTTCAGTGCAAAATATTCTTGTAGACAATATTTTTGGTAAATACTTTGTCACTGTTAGGCAGCAATTTCCCTTGGATTGGAGTGTCCACCACTTTCACTTTTACATTGGATCGTCTTTTCACTCTTGAAAAAGCCACATACAATTGTCCATGTCCAAAAACAGGTTCTGGCAAAAAAATCCCTACTTTCTCAAGTGTTTGTCCTTGGGATTTGTTGATAGTCATGGCAAAAGCTGGCTTCAGAGGAAATTGGCGACGTCTTAACTTAAAAGGCAAGCCAGTTTCTGATGGGCACAAATCAATCCTGGGAATGAAAACCACATTTCCTCCAGCAGACCCAGTAATGACTTTTGCTCGAATCATGTTGTTAAACAAACCGGTGACAATTAAGCAAGTCCCATTGCAAAGACCTTTTCTGCTGTTGAAGTTTCTCAAAAGCATGACAATGGTGCCGATTTTTAATTTCAGACGATGAGAAGGCATTCCCGTGGGTGTAAGTGAATTTAAAAACTCAACAGGGTATTGCTCTGGGTCCTCTGTCTCGTCCGGATCAATGGAATCATCACTAATGTATTCAGTGTATTCACCAGCAATGCAATCCATGACCTTAGAGTTGACCTGATCCACATCGTCATTTTTGGGGCAAAGAATGGCATGTGATGATGCAGTATTAATGCTTTCATTGTCATTGACATCAATTACAATGTTTTCACCAAAAATGTCAAATATTAGTGAGCCTGTGCAAATCATATCTTGAGGGATTTCAATAACATCATCTCCAAGGTTATAATAATTGGTCAATTGTCCATTTCCCAGTTGAAGTAACCAATTGCTGTATCCTGGATCAATAGAGCGCATGTTGTCAAGTAGTGGCAATTGAGTGAAAATCTTCCATTGTCGGGAATATTTAATGCAGCTCTCTACAATATCAGTTCGTGTTCCATGAGGAATAATAGGAAGACACTGACGAAAGTCTCCTCCCAGAACAATGACTTTCCCTCCAAAGGGTGTTTTATTTTTCTTCGAGATATCTTTGGTCATAACATCCTTTAATAGTTGGTCAATGACATGCAGTGCGTATTTAGATAGCATAGTGAATTCATCAATAATGAAAAGTTTAGTATTCTTCAAATGGTGTGCAGCATCAGTATCATTTTTGATTCTTGAAACGGAAGTTTCATTGATTGGAATTGGTATCCCGTAAAGTGAATGGATGGTTCTTCCTCCTTGCAGTAAGTTGGCTGCAATCCCAGTACTGGCAGCAGGTGACACAGTTTCTCCTTCTCCTTTTATTTGACGAATTAATAAATCATACAGGTATGTTTTCCCACTGCCACCTGGGCCATCAATGAAAAAGCACTTAGCTTGCTGACTTTTATCCTGTAATGCTTCATTTATGGCATTATAGGCCAAAAGTTGTTGTTGATTTAAAGTTTCTTTCATTTCTTGGGCTCTTCTTAACTCCTCCTCTTTGTCGTATTGTGGTTGTAGTTGTTGTTTTCTTTTGGGGCGTGGTAGATTAAAATCCTTAAAGCTTTTTCCGTGAAATTTTAACACATTTTGAACATCTTTCATTGCATAGCCTTCACAATGTTCACAGTCCTCATTGTTAGGGTGATATGCACGGCAGTAGTCTTCAATAAAATCTTTTTTAAATTCTTGCCACAACTCCAATGGATGAGCAGGAGGACCAAAGATACATATGTAAGCAAACATATCCCGAAGCTGTGCAGGCATGTTTAGAACACAGCCATCTAGTAAGGTATTTCGCCAAACACTGTCATCCAAAAGTAATCCAAGGGTTATTGCTGCCTGTTTAAAAGTTGGGTACTCGACTTCATTAACGGTCTTAATGTGCTCAAAACTTGTTGCTCCTTTGACATGTAGTAACAACAACCTTAAATAGTAGCGTTCTTCATCTTTCATACTGACCGTATACATTCTTCCAATAACTGTTGCTCCACGTTTATGCCTAATTTCCCATGCACCATCTTTCCAGACATAGTGCTCAGGAATTTGGCGGTAGAAGTATTCATGAGCATGTGGGTCATTCTCATTCAGTTCAAAGTAGGCCATAAGAGTTGATTTTCTATGCATCATGGCAGCAATGTTCTCAACAGAAGCATCTTCATGAAAATAAAGTGGTTGTGACTGTGGCAGATGTACGGCAAGGCGAACAATGCTGTGTGATTGTCTATGCATTGGGTAGGCAAAAATTCTCCAAGCTGCCTCCGGTGCACTGACGTATCTTGAATCCATAAATTGGTGAGGTTCATCATGTTGTATGTTTGTTTGACAAATTTTCAGATTGGCTTTATCATGTCCTTTGTAAACATATTTGAATAGATACTTGACACTTTGAATGGACGCACAGATTTCCACATTTATATGACACTTATACTTTAATAGTAGGAAAGGGTTATAGGGAACAACCCAAGAATTATCAACCATGTGAGAACGGTGTGTAAATGAAGGTCCAGCATTGCGTTGATAAGTTGGGTAGGCATCCTGTGCTATTATTGTTTTTGGTTGGAAATCTTTTGGGAATCCTTTTTTACACTTTCCAATATCCATACATGGAGAATTGGGGTTGAATTGTCCACAGGGTCCATGAATCATATGTTGCATCACAATTTGATGGAGCACAGGATACTCGGATGGATCAGGAATTTCTGCCCAAACAGTACGATCGACATCAACCTCAGTGCGTAATTTCGAATTGCTATCCAGAATAATCAAAATGTGAGCATGTGGTAGTCCCCGCTTTTGAAATTCTATTACATGAACCATTGCACAAATCTTGCCAAATAATCCACTATTTATATCTTTTAATAGGGCTTCTAATTTTATTTTGAAGACACGGGCGACTAAATCCGGTCTGTGTTCCACACGCTGCCATGGTTCTAAATTGTGGATAATCTCGCTCCATTTGGGATTACAGGTCATTGTTATAAAAAGATCTGGCCGTCCAAATTTTGTCACAATAGCCATGGCATCTTGATAGCGTTGCTGCATATTTCTTGGACTACCTTCAAACGACGATGGTAAAATGACCGTCTTGCCAATGGGAATTCCTTTTTCGAAAGATTTTCTTTGCAGATGTTCCTGTAGTACACAGTAGTCCTCCACTTTTAAATCTTTTTGATGCTGACGTATAAAATTTAAGCGATTAGCCTCAATTTTTATATACGCATCCACTAAATACTGTTGCGTTAGTTTTCCACCATTTAGAATAGGATTGAACCCAGGACGTACAGATAGCAAATAACAGTAATACTGCAATTGTGTAACACTCTCCGTGGATTTTGACCTTGATGCTTCAGTCCCTCATGCCAGCCTTGTTCTCCATGCGGAAAAAATAACGGATACAGTAAAGCATCTAAATTACTGTGGAGAATACTGACTTTCTGTGTTTTTGGGGCTAAAGGATTGCTTGGGTCAGGTTTCAGATGAATTAAAATGTCTCTATTGAAGGGTGGCTCTCCATCAGCATTTTCAAAGACCACAGCAACTTTATTAACAATTGGATTATTATAACGTCTTGGGTCTTGTTCTCGATCCTGTTTAAGAGCCATGGTGATATTAGGCATGACAGTACCATTTTCAATTGCCTTCTGCTGTTCCTCTTGTTCGACAAAACGTAACATTTTGTATGCGGAAACAAAAGGATTGATGCGATCTAATAAGTTAGCAATGAGCCGCATCAATTTAGGATGACATTTTTTATTTTCGTCACACTGTAAACGTTGGTCATTAGCAGTGGCAGTATCTAAAATGTAGAGTTGGGCATAAGCAGGAGCTTGATCTGGAGCAGGATGTAGTGTTCCAGTACGGTGATAAATTTGGCCATGAATCCGGAAGCAATAAGGGCCATGTCCAGGTGGGGGAGCAACACTTGCACCCATAGAAGCAAACCCAAAGGAACTATTGATACTTCTGATGTTATCCATCATATTCCGACTGTATGGACTCTGACCTTTAAGAATACATTCCAACATCTCTGGGGACTGAGGTAACGGAACCTTCACCTTCCCCTTGTGACAACAGAGAGTATACTGTTTATCCGATGGCATCTCATCCATGAAATGTCGAGCTTCACAATGGTTACATATGAATATCATTGAGCCACAGGTATGTTCCACAATGTCAAAATCACTATCTGTAAATCCGGGTGGATATGAAGAGGGAGGTGTAGGTAGGTAAATACAATGTTGTTTCTGCAAACCGACATAGATCAGACGTTGAACTAATAAAACCGAAAAAGAGGCAGGATCCACTTGTGTAACAGTAGGAGACGTCTTTTTGCGGTGTTGACGACGTGAGCCAGCACTTTTGCGTAAGCGGCTCTTTTTGGATTGTGAAAACTCCTGAGCAATTTGTGCCTCCAAAGGAGTTTGTTGTTGTTCAAGCCGAAAACGTTTGGTGCGTGGCGTCTCCTGAGCACAATGTTTGCGCTTTGCTGTTGCTTTGCGCGGTGATGATGAAACTTGAGGAATTGTGTTACCTTCATCCGGTGAACTGCTAGAAAGAGCTAGAGCAAACTGTAGTACTGGTGAGCTTACAGTTGGATCAGCAGACTGTAGTACTGATAAAGTTACTGTCTGATGAGCACACTGAGTTAGATCAGTAGAGTGTTGTACTGGTGAGCTTACAGTTTGATCAGCAGACTGTTGTACTGATGAGGTTACTGTCTGATCAGCAGAGTGATGTACTGGTGGTGTTACTTTTTTTTTTGACGGCGTTGACGTTCCTTCTCAGCTTTTTTGGCCAAGCGCAGTTGTTTTTGTTCCAGCGACTCCGTTGCAATGCGTTGCCTATACTCAGCTTTAGACTTATCCAAACGACATTGTCGCTGTTCTTCAGTTTCCTTAGCACGTGTCTTACGCATCCATGCGGCTTTGTACCCGCCAACATCCTTGTTAGTATCCTTTGAAGTCATGTTAGGACATACAAAGGTAATACTATAGTTGGAGAGGTATAGGTACGTAAGAGCTTTTACAAAAGCTTTTTGTGAGAAAAGAATTCTTGAAAAGTATAGAATAATTATTAAGGAAAATAATAAGTTCCAGATAGACAATGTACATATTTAAATATCATGTTTTGTATGTCTTTATAATGTACCCTACGACGTATTACAAAGATATAGACATGTTTCTCATTGATATCAATAATTGTAAAAGGTCACTGAATACTTATTGACATCGAATGTGCATACATAATACCAATAGCATGAATACCAATACCATCATCAATACCATCATCAATACCATCATCCATACCATCATCCATAGCATCATCAATAGCATCATCAATAGCAATAATATTAGCAATAGCATTATTATTAGCAGTAATAGCAGTATTAATAGCATTATTAGCAGTATTATGATCATTAATAGCAGTATTAATAGCATTAATAGCAGTATTAATAGCATTAAGAGAAGTATTAATAGGAGTAATAGCATTATAAATAGCATTAATAGCATTAGTATGTGCATTAATAGCATTAATAATAGCATTAATAGCATAACTAATAGCATTAATAGTATAAATAATAGCATTAATAGCATTAGTATTAGCATTAATAGCATTAATAATAGCATCAATAGCAATATTATTTGAATTAATAGCATTATTATTACCATTAATAGCCTAATTATTAGCCTTAACAGCATTATTATTAGCATTAATAGCATTATTAATAGCAATAATAGTACTAATAATAGTATTATTATTAGTATTAACAGCATAAATAATAGCATTAATAGCATAAATAATAGCATTAATAAAATTAATAGCAATATTAATAGCGTTAATACCATTAAGAATAGCATTAATAGCATGATTATTAGCCTTAATAGCATTAATATTAGCATTAATAGCATTATTAATAACATTAATAGCATTATTAATAGCATTAATAGCCTAAATAATAGAATTAATAGCATAAATAATCGCATTAATATCATTAGTATTAGCATAAAGAGCATTAATATCAATATTATTAGCATTAATAGCATTTGGAATAGCATAAATAGCATGATTATTAGCCTTAATAGCATTAATAATAGCCTAAATAGTATTATTATTATCATTATTAGCATTAATAATAGCATTAATAGCATTATGAGAATTAATAATAGCATTAATAACATTATTAATAGCATTAATAGTAGTATTAATAACATTATTATCATTATTATTAGCATTAACAACATTATTAGTAGCATTAATAGCATTCTTAATAGCAATAATAGTACTAATAATAGTATTATTATTAGTATTAATAGCATAAATAATAGCATTAATAGCATAAATAATAGCATTAATAAAATGAATAGCAATATTAATAGCATTAATACCATTAAGAATAGCATTAATAGCATGCTTATTAGCCTTAATAGCATTAATATTAGCATTAATAGCATTATTAATAACATTAATAGCATTATTAATAGCCTAAATAATAGAATTAATAGCATAAATAATAACATTAATAGCATTAGTATTAGCATCAAGAGCATTAATAGCAATATTATTAGCATTAATAGCATTTCGAATATCATAAATAGCATGATTATTCGCCTTAATAGCATTAATAATAGCCTAAATAGCATTATTATTAGCATTATTAGCATTAATAATAGCATTAATAGCATAATTATTAGCATTAATAGCATTATGAGCATTAATAATAGCATTAATAACATTATTAATAGCAGTAATAGTAGTATATAATAACATTATTATCATATATTATTAGCATTATAAGCATTATTATTAGCATTAATAGACAATTAATAGCAATAATAGTACTAATAATAGTATTATTATTAGTTATTAATAGCATAAAAAATAGCATTAATAGCATAAATAATATCATTAATAACATTAATAGCAAAATTAATAGCATTAATAGCATTAAAATAGCATTAATAGCATGCTATTAGCCCTTAATAGCATTAATATTAGCATTAATAGCATTATTAATAACATTTAATAGCATTATAATAGCATTAATAGCCTAAATAATAGAATTAATAGCATAAATAATCGCATTAATAGCATTAGTTTTAGCATAAAGAGCATTAATAGCAATATTATTAGCATTGATAGCATTTTGAATAGCATAAATAGCATGATTATTAGCCTTAATAGCATTAATAATAGCCTAAATAGCATTATTATTAGCATTATTAGCATTAGCATTATAGCAATTATTAGCATTAATAGCATTATGAGCATTAATAGCATTAATAATAGCATTAATAACATTATTAATAGCATTAATAGTAGTATTAATAACATTATTATCATTATTATTATCATTAACAGCATTATTATTAGCTTAATAGCAATAATAGTACTAATAATAGTATTATTATAGTATTAATAGCATAAAAATAGCATTAATATCATTATAAATTAATAGCAATATTAATAGCATTAATCATTAGAATAGCATTAATAGCATGCTTATTAGCCTTAATAGCATTATATTAGCATTAAAAGCATTATTAATAACATTAATAGCATTATTAATAGCATTAATAGCCTAAATAATAGAATTAATAGCATAAATAATCGCATTAATAGCATTAGTTTTAGCATAAAGAGCATTAATAGCAATATTATTAGCATTAATAGCATTTTGAATAGCATAAATAGCATGATTATTAGCCTTAATAGCATTAATAATAGCCTAAATAGCATTATTATTAGCATTATTAGCATTAATAATAGCATTAATAGCATAATTATTAGCATTAATAGCATTATGAGCATTAATAGCATTAATAATAGCATTAATAACATTATTAATAGCATTAATAGTAGTATTAATAACATTATTATCATTATTATTATAATTAACAGCATTATTATTAGCATTAATAGCAATAATAGTACTAATAATAGTATTATTATTAGTATTAATAGCATAAAAATAGCATTAATAGCATAAATAATATCATTAATAAAATTAATAGCAATATTAATAGCATTAATACCATTAAGAATAGCATTAATAGCATGCTTATTAGCCTTAATAGCATTAATATTAGCATTAATAGCATTATTAATAACATTAATAGCATTATTAATAGCATTAATAGCCTAAATAATAGAATTAATAGCATAAATAATCGCATTAATAGCATTAGTTTTAGCATAAAGAGCATTAATAGCAATATTATTAGTATTAATAGCATTTTGAATAGCATAAATAGCATGATTATTAGCCTTAATAGCATTAATAATAGTCTAAATAGCATTATTATTAGCATTATTAGCATTAATATTAGCATTAATAGCATAATTATTAGCATTAATAGCATTATTATTTAGCAGTAATAGCATTATTATTAGCATTGATTTTTTTTTTTTATTATTATTTTTTTTTATTATTTATTATTTATTTTTATTTTTTTAGTATTTTTATTATTATTAAATTTATTTATTATTTGTTATTTTAAGTGAGCCTGAGACTCGTCCTTCAGGTCCGCTCAAAGGGGTGATAGAGATACATGGCGGATGATACTGGGCGCTGATTGGTCGCTTGTTCCCATAGAGAAACATGGCCATGTTTCTCTATGGGAAGAAGCGACCAATCAGCGTCCAGCATTATCCGCCATGTATCTGTAGGAGGCCTTTGTGCGGACCTGAAGGAGAACTGAGTCTTTTCTTCAAAGACTCAGTTCTCCTTCAGGTCCGCTCAAAGGGCTCATAGAGTTACATGGCGGATGATGCTGGACGCTGATTGGTCGCTTCTTCCCATAGAGAAACATGGCCATGTTTCTCTATGGGAAGAAGCGACCAATCAGCGTCCAGCATCATCCGCCATGTAACTCTATGAGCCCTTTGAGCGGACCTGAATGGAAACTGTGTCTTTAGAAACAGTTTCCATTCAGATCCGCTCAAAGGGCTCATAGAGTTACATGGCAGATGATGCTGGACGCTGATTGGTCGCGGACCTGAAGGACGACCCGGAGCTCGGTGGAGGAAGACAGAAGACCGCCGGATGGAAGACTCGTGGGCCGGGCTGAAGGAAGAGGATGCCTGGGCCGAAGGAAGGACTGGACCTGGACCAGAGGAAGCAGATGTCATGAAGACAGGTAAGTGATCTACGGCGTCGGGGGGGGGGGGGGTGTGCGGACATATGGGAGGGGGGGTGCGGACACATGGGAGGGGGGGGTGCGGACATATGGGAGGGGGGGTGCGGACATCCCCGAGCGCCATGGTCCCCGGGCGAGATCGGCGGGGTGTGGGTTGGGGGGCTGTGCGGACATTGTGGTGGGGGGGCTGTGCGGACATGGTGGGGGGGGGCAGTTTGGACATGGTGGGGGGCAGTTTGGACATGGTGGGGGGGGGGCAGTTTGGACATGGTCGGGGGGGCAGTTGGACATGGTGGGGGGGCAGTTTGGACATAGTGGGGGGGGGGCATGTTTGGGACATTGTGGGGGGGGGCTGTGCGGACATTGTGGTGGGGGGCTGTGCGGACATTGTGGGGGGGGGCTGTGCGGACACGGTGGGGGGGCAGTTTGGACATGGTGGGGGGGCAGTTTGGACATTGTGGTGGGGGGGCTGTGCGGACATTGTGGGGGGGGGCTGTGCGGACATTGTGGGGGGGGCTGTGCGGACATTGTGGTGGGGGGACTGTGCGGAAATGTGTTGGTGGTGGGGGCAGTTTGGACATGGGTGGGGGGGCTGTGCGGGCATTGTGGGGGGGGGCTGTGCGGACATTGTGGTGGGGGGCTGTGCGGACATTGTGGGGGGGGTGGCGTGGGTGTGGGCGGGACATGGTGGGGGTGGGGGGGGGGGGGCTGTGCGGACATTGTGGGGGGGTGGGCTGGGGGGGGCTGTGCGGACATTGTGGGGGGGGGCTGTGCGGACATTTGGTGGGGGGGCTGTGCGGACATTGTGGGGGGGGGCTGTGCGGACATTGTGGTGGGGGGCTGTGCGGACATTGTGGTGGGGGGCTGTGCGGACATTGTGTGGGGGGTGTGCGGACTTTGGTGGGGCTGTGCGGACATTGTGGGGGGGCTGTGCGGACATGTGGGGGCTGCGATTGTGTGGGGGGCTGTGCGGACATTGTGGTGGGGGGGCTGTGTGGACATGGTGGGGGGGGCTGTGTGGATATGGTGGGGGGGCTGTGCGGACATTGTGGTGGGGGGGCTGTGTGGACATTGTGGGGGGGCTGTGTGGACATTGTGGTGGGGGGGCTGTGCGGACATTGTGGGGGGGCTGTGCGGACATTGTGGTGGGGGGGCTGTGCGGACATTGTGGTGGGGGGGCTGTGCGGACATTGTGGTGGGGGGGCTGTGCGGACATTGTGGTGGGGGGCTGTGTGGACATGGTGGGGGGGCTGTGTGGACATGGTGGGGGGGGCTGTGCGGACATTGTGGTGGGGGGCTGTGCGGACATTGTGGTGGGGGGGCTGTGCGGACATTGTGGGGGGGGGGGCTGTACGGACATTGTGGGGGTGGCTGTGCGGACATTGTGGGGGGGGGCTGTGCGGACATGGTGGGGGGAGCAGTTTGGACATGGTGGGGGGGCAGTTTGGACATAGTGGGGGGGGCTGTGCGGACATAGTGGGGAGGGGGCTGTGCGGACATTGTGGGGGGGAGGCTGTATGGACATTGTGGGGGGGGAGACTGTACGGACATTGTGGGGGGGGCTGTGCGGAAATATGGGGGGGGTGCGGACATATGGGCGTGGTGTGCGGACATACGGGGATCGGAGGTGGCTTCTCCGCCTCCGATCCCTGAACCCCCGCGGGCTGGAGCGGAGACTGCCGGGCCATGGTCCCTGGGGGGGCCTGCAGCCTGCGCTCCATAAAGGGGACGCACATGGGAAGAGAGGCAGGTGTGGGGACCGGAGGTGGCTGGGGGGCTCCACTGTGCGGTGTGGTGGCGGGGCGGACAGGGTAGGGCAGGCGGGCTGTGGCGAGCGTGGAGCGGAGGTGGCTTTGCGGGCTCTGCTCCATGATCCCTGGGGGGCTGGAGCGGAGGCAGGTGAGAGCGTTGCGTGGCTGGGGGCGGTACGGGGCTGGACAGCGGTGCGTGGCTGAGGGCGGTAAGGGGCTGGGGAGCGGTAGGGGGCTGGGCTGCAGAGCGATACGGGGCTGGGGAGCGGTACGGGGCTGTAGAGCGTGGCAGGGGGCGGTGCTGGGGAGCAGTGGGGTGCGGGGCTGTGGAGCGTGACGGGGCTGGGGGCGGTGCTGGGGTATGTAGCAATGTCCGGTGGCGGGCGGCATCGGCGGGGAAGGGTTTTTGTTGAGCACAGGCGGGAGTCGAGGTAATGGCGGGGATAGTGTGGCGGGGTGGGCGAGATAGGCAATAGGAGTATAGAAGGCATTATAGGGCAAAGAAGAAAAAAAGATAGAGAAGTAGTGTAGAAAGTAGAAGTATGAAAAAAGAGAGAGTGTAGAAAGCGTAAAAGTGTAGAAAAAGAAAGTAAATAAAGGTTGTAAGCTCCCAAAGGATATCTTATCTGCAGGGAAGTTGAGGTAGTCTTGAAGCTTCCGTCTGTGAATCCTGCAGTGAGTCTTCTTGCAGCGTGAACTCCGTGTTCGAGGTAGCACGTAGCAGAAATGAAGAGTGATTTCAAATTTCCCGCTTTTTAAAGGCGGCTGTGAAATTTGAAACCTAAAAATGGTGGGGGGGGCGTAACGCAAGTCATGATTGGCCTTTGAAGGAAAGACTCAGTTCTCCTTCAGGTCCGCAAAAAGGGCTCATAGAGTTACATAGCGGATGATGCTGGACGCTGATTGGTCGCTTCTTCCCATAGAGAAACATGGCCATGTAGCTGCGCGGGCATTGCGAGTCGAGTTAGAACGGCTCGCAATGGCCGCTTTGCGGCCAATGCTTCGCGCGTATCCACATGACCACGCCGGAAGTAGCGCCGAGAGGGGCGGATTTGCGATTCGCGATTATATAATAGATAAGCACAAGAGATAAAGCAGTGTATCACTTAAATTGATGATTGCCCCAACAAAGATGGAGACGCACAAAGCACTTTATATAGTAAATAAGCACAAGGGATTAAGCAGTGCACTCCTTAAACCGAGGATCGCCCCAACAAATATGGAGACTGACGGAGTATGGTAACAGCGCATGCGCGGACGTGGTGACGTCACCGCGCACGTCAGTTGCCACGCTGACGGAGGAGGGGGCTGAGCTGATTACACACAGCAGACGCTTCCGGGACGCTGAAAACACATGCTACAATGCAGGAACCCGGTAAGCCGCTCCCAGACTGTCCCATACTGTACAATAAAACACATATAGATAACAGGAATGTAGTCAGACTAGTTTGATATTGTGTTGTGTAGTACATGATCAGCATTGATGTGGCTAGGGCTATGAACAAGATGAGAACTATTAACTTCTGATTAAGGATGTGTATGGAGCACTGTTTTAATATATATTCACATGAGGATTAATTAGGTAATGGGTATTGTTATTGAAATGAATTTATGTAAATTGCATGTAAGGAAGTGATGCAAGAGGCTAAAGGTGTATAAAAGACTGCATTAATTGTTATGTAGTTGCTGGATAAAGAGCTGATAAGGCTCGAAACGTCGCCATGTTTGCCTAAGCTGGAATAAACAACCCTTGCTTTGGAAAGAAGTGCTGTGGACCCTTTTCTGAACTGTAGATAGTCGTCCATTATATCTCTATGGGAAGTGAGGCGCTATTCTGATTGGTCGCTGTGTGCTGCCGGCGACCAATCAGAATAGCGCCTCACTTCCCATAGAGATATAATGGACAAAAAGTCGTCCATTATATCTCTATGGGAAGTGAGGCGCTATTCTGATTGGTCGCCGTCAGCACACAGCGACCAATCAGAATAGCGCCTCACTTTTTTTGCATGTTTTGTGCCTGTCCTAATAAAGAAAGTTCTTTTCACATTGAGAACTTGGAGTGCTGCAAGTCTTTCTCCAGACCTGGATTTGTCTACAACCTTTAAAGATAAGGTTTGATTTGCCTGCACCTGCTTTTCAGCTGTTTATGCTGCTCCCTGACCCACTTTTTTTCTAGATAGATAGATAGATAGATAGAAAATAGATGCATAGATAGAATAGATAGATAGATATAGATAGTATAGATAGATAGATAGATAAATAGATAGATAGAAATAGATAGATAGATAGATAGATAGATAGATAGATAGATAATAGATAGAATAGATAGATAGATAGATAGATAGATAGATAGAAGTAGATAGAAATAGATACATATATAGACAGATAGATAGATAGATAGATAGATAGATAGATAGATAAATAGATAGAATAGATAATAGATAGATAGAGATAGAAAGAAATAGATAGATAGATAGATATAGATAGATAGATAGATAGATGATAGATAGAAATAGATACATAGATAGATAGATAGAAATAGATAGATATATAGATAGATAGATAGATAGATAGATAGAAATAGATATAGATAGATAGATATAGATAGATAGATAGAAATAGATAAATAGATAGAAATAGATACATAGATAGATAGAAATAGATAGATAGATAGAAATAGATAGATAGATAGATAGATATATAGATAGATATAGATAGATATAGATAAATAGAAATAGATACATAGATAGATAGAAATAGATAATAGATAGATAGATAGATATAGATACATATGGATAGTTTTAGAAATAGATAGTGGGATCGATAGATAGATAGATAGATAGATAGATTGTTGAGTTGTTGCAGCTACGGTAGGTCCATGCGATTTTATTGGCGGCGAAAGCGAGCGCCGTGGCCCGAAAATCGAACAAGGGCCGGCCATCATTGTTCGAACACCGCTTGTATCTCTATGGGAAGTGAGGCGCTATTCTGATTGGTCGCTGTGTGCTGCCGGCGACCAATCAGAATAGCGCCTCACTTCCATAGAGATATAATGGACGAATTTCGTCCATTATATCTCTATGGGAAGTGAGGCGCTATTCTGATTGGTCGCTGTGTGCTGCCGGCGACCAATCAGAATAGCGCCTCACTTTCAGCGGTAAATTTGAAACTCAAAGTCGTCCATTATATGTCTATGGGAAGTGAGGCGCTATTCTGATTGGTCGCCGGCAGGACACAGCGATCAATCAGAATAGCGCCTCACTTCCCATAGAGATACATAGCGGTGTTTCGGCGAATTTATGGCCGGGCCCTTGGTTCTATTTTCGGCCACGGGGCTCGGCTCTGGTCGGTCGTTCCACGGGGCCGGAGACTCGCAATGGCCGCTTCGCGGCCATTGCTCGCACCTCAGCAACGGCTCGCAATGCCCGCTACGCGGGCAATGCTTCGTGAGTCGCGTGGCTGCTGCGAGGCAGCCACGTCCAGCCACGTGCACGACGACGGAAGTAGCGCCGAAAATGACGGAAGTGCGCTACGGCAATTATATATTAGATTGCTACCACGAACAATGACTTGGTACAAACTCTCCCTTGTATATAGTTGAGCACCTTTGTGTGCTCCCCTTTGGTTTTAAGACCAATTGCATAAGACAGATGGTGCATGAGACTTTGACTGTTTTGAATCGAGAACTTTGAACTTTGACTGCTTTTTGAAACTTTTTGCACTTTTTCAGAAAAAAAGAATGTTTTTATACTTTTTGATAAGAAAGTAGAGTTTATAATGTGTGTTTTACAGAAAAGAAAGTGAATGCGTTGTAGCATTAGACCACGTAGAGGTCCAGAAAGGGTAATGACGTAGATACCCATGTAACTGTTTATAGTTAAAGTAAAGTTTAAGAAGAATCGAACCTCCCGGATGAGAAGAAACCAAGAATACTTACTGTTTATTGTTGTTATAAAATAAAATGTTTTCAGGGGGATCCATGACGGGCAGCGCGGGGACGCGCTAGTTAACTCCGGGAGAGTGTGGCGCCCCTGCGTCCAGGAGGCCACAAAAGGGAACTGCAGCCAGGTAGGTAGGACACTTGTTGCACAACAACACCCTCACAGCCCACACAACCCACGTGTAGGAGAAGGTAGCATCCAGCCCTGAGATTAGATACTCTATGAGATTGAGGGGTGGTGGATTTGGAGGAGTGGGTTGGGCACACCTGTAGTCAGGTGACTTGACAGTATATAGGAAGGGGGAGGAGGAAGGAAGTCAGTAGGCCCAAGGTGCTGAGCTGTAAAGACCAGAAGCTGAGGAGCACAGGCCAGAGAACAGCAGAAGGCTGAGTGAAGCTGAAAAGGCAGAAAGAATCACACGTCCTGTGACTGTAAGGTGTAGGAGCACAGAATCTGAACCGAGCCAGTGTGAGCCGGAGGAGAGAGAAAGCACGTCCGAAGCTGATACCACCAGGAGTGTGAGAGGGCGGAGAGGGACGGTGTAACCCGGGCCCTAGGAATGCAGCAGAAGCTACTGACTGCAGGCAGAGAAGTCCCTCCTATGATACCGAGAGGAACAGAGAGAAAGGAGGCTGGAAGAGCCTCACACTTGAGGACTGCTGGAGGCTGGGCTGAAGTAGAGTGTCGGCTCTAGAGGGAACCGTAGTTTACCCGGCATCCCCAAACAACATGACGGGGGGTCTTAATTCCAGATTGGGATCCCTACCCCAAAGGACAGGCAGCTCAGTGACAAACTAAAGGACCCACAGGGGCCCGAGTCACCGCCATACTGTCCGGCGTTTCACACACACATACCCGTGGAGACGGAGACCGTAATAGCCCGGAAAGGACACTAAAGACTGTGTGAGGGGTCACAGAGAGAGAGGCCTGGCTGCAGGGAGCAAAGGGAACTCGGAGAGGGAGAATGTGCCCGTGTATTAAGAACTGTACTTGAACTTTGTAAGAACTGTAACTAAGCTGTAAAGTGGCTTGAAGAACTGAGAGTAAACACGGAAAACACTGGAACTGCTTCCATTGTGTTTCTGCATGAAAGTGATTCTCTTCATACAGGATACAGCCTGTCAGCACCAGCAAAGAGGAGAGATCCCTGCAGTGTCTGCAAAGTAAGTGTGCTACACACTCCACAAAAGACTTAACTCTTACTGCCCCAGGGAACACAGTTCTACCCACTGGAACTATTACACCTAAGCTGCTATCCCATCATCCCCGGAGGTTCTGCAGCAGCGGCGGCCCCATCAATGTCCGCACATAGTGGGTGGCGTCAAGACTGACAACCCCTGTAAATATCCCCTTTTATTGCCGAGCCCGGGACACGGACCGGACCAGGACCACCTGTGACTTCCCCAGCAGCTGACCGGTCCGGTACCGAGTACCCCCGTCCCAGTGGGCCCAACATGTGTGCTTTACTATATTTGCAAGAACACACACCATTGTGTTTACGTGTGTGTTTTTGGTTTGCTACCTTTCCAACCATGCATAACCATCAGCAATTAACAAAAAATCAATAAACATTTGTAAGTGAGACGCAAAAACAATAAAGGTAACGTTTAACATGTTTACTTGTGGTTTGTGTAGAAATATAAAGCTTTACCTCAAAGGTTCAGCAGATCCCTTGCAGGACTCAAACTCAGCACATCCCCTTCATTTGGTGCTGCAGTGGTGGTGTGAGGGGTGTGCCTTGTAGCACTTGGCTGGCCCACACATACTGTTGGTATGGCTTGCACTTGTGCAGCCTGCAGGACCTGCTCCTGTGGACTGCACACCACTATAGGTGGACTGGGGATGGGCAACAGACTGGCGGTGTTGTACGCCACCCCTGTAGCACTTCTGTGGCTGAATGAGCCAGCCCACATTTGGCTATGGTGTGGATTTGCAGATCCATATGCTCGCCCTTCTTGTTGTGGCAAAGGCAGTGTTTGTGGCCAAACAGGCAGCCTTTCTGTGTCCCTCCTTTGATGCTGGCCATGGCTTGGTGTCACATGTGGCATCCAGTGGCTGGTGGTGGAGTAGCTGAGATCATGTTGATGTCTGGGTTGCAAATGATGGGGGCTTCTGATTTGGCCTTCAGCGTATGATGCTGTTGGATACACATGTTGTTGCCGTGACCCAACATATGTCGAAGGCTGGCTCTGGGCCATGTGTCTGCCTGGCTTGAGCTGTTGTGAACACACAGGTGCCTGGTAGGGAGTCGGCCAAGAACCCATGTGTGTGCTGGGAGGTAGCCCATAACTACTGATGGGGGCTGAATGGCGTGGTGGTTCATCTACCTGCCATATGTCCTGTGTAGGTGCATCAGGAGGAGGGCTCTGTGAAGGGTGTTGGGTGGCCCTTTCCTGATATTGCCTCCGCAGATTCGGCCCCATCTGTCGTGCTCGACGCACCACCTCCTGGCAGCCCCGCATGATGTATTCCTGCTGATCGCTGCTCATGTTCTCCATTTCCCTGGAAACAGTACTAAAGTACTGATTTGGACAAATGTTGACACTTGTCGTCAGGTCCGTCAGGTTGCTGTTCATTCGTTGAAACCCCTCTGTTATTAGCTGTGACACATGACTCAACAGCTCCTGATGGACCTGGGACATGTGCACAACCTCAGGGAAAAGACTCCTTTCTGTATCCCTGTGCCCATGGCGAGCAAGGCCAGTGGCAGGTGCACTGGCTGTACCTGTTTGCGAAGGTACAGAAAGGGGAACAGATGTCCCAGCCTCTTGAGCATGGCTCAGTGGTTGCCAGAAGGGTGTAGTGTGAGCAGCTGGTTGGTCCTCAGATGGGGCTGCAGAGGTGGCAACATCGTCACCAGAAACTTCTTGAGGGGCAGCTTCCAGGGCCGGATGTTGGAATGATGATGCAGGCTGCTGTGTACTTCCATGTGGTCTGTGGATGGAAAAAAAAAACCAATTACTGCCAAGCACATGTGTCTTAATTTTTTCCATTGCTAAGCCTCTCTCCTCCTTCTTCCACAAAATTAAAACAACTAAAATCAGAAATGATGCTTTGGATTAACTGCCCTACTAATAACACACGCAGACCTAAGGGAAGACTATCCCACACTTGTGGTTGCACCACACCAACCCGAAATACATTTTGAGTTTGTGCTCATAAAGGTATGTGCCACAACACACCACCTAAATAACAATAAGAAAGCACCATACCAGACATGCTTCAACACAAACATTTAGTGCGCTGTCTGATGTGGTCCACACCTCAGAAACACTCAGGGCCACACACCGTCAGCACACGTGAACATATATTCACATTTGTGCCCTGTTGTTGTGCCCAGCTGGACACATCTGCATCTGTAGTAAATTCGGGCCAACACCTCCCGGGGCCAAACCTGTTGGTCAGATCTGCCATAAGTGAGCTGCTACATGGTGCCTCATTTACATGATGCCTTCAACCATTCATCACAACGTGTCAGGCCACTGATGGCTGTGGGATGTCTGCAATGTGGCCGTAGACACGGATTTTTCATGCGGTCACACGATCGGCCGTGACTCAAAACATTCCTGAGGAAACACGATTATGGGGTTTGACAGTTCAGACTCAAAAAACCCTCAGGCTGCAGATTTTGATCAGGAACATACCCATCAACACAAACAAATATAATTGACCAGGACACCAGGCAAAGATATGTGCAAGAGCTGCCATCCACCCAGCAGCGGTGCCCCAAACCGACGATGGGCCCATAAAATGGTAATGGCATGGGCCCTTTCTTTTAAAAAAAGGCTGGAATCAATTGCCCAATTGTCTCCACCCAGCATTTGAGGAATACTCCCACAGTTAGCATCCAAAACACAACATAAATGCACACTATACCAAAGTTACACACTTATCCCCGTGGAAACATGGTTGGTCTTAAAAAAGACAAAACCCCCGCATATTTATAGGGCCTCTTCTTTGTGCCCACAGATGTCCCAGCCTGCATCTCATTCCGCACATGCTTCCGGAAGCTGTCCCTCAGATTGCGCCATTTCCACACTATGTTTTCACCTGCAGGAGCATAAACAACATCACTTTAAATTTAAAAAAATGACCATTGGCCAAGGCAACCTACAATCCATGGCCCCACATTGTTGAAGGCATATTGTTTGTGTGTCTTTGTGTGTAACTAAAGGGCGTGTGTCACATACCGACCAATCCAGCAATACACACAGTGCTATTAACATGCGTGGCTTGCTGGAGTGTTGGGCACTCATGCTTGTGGAGTTGTCAAACACGCATATCTACGCACCAATCCCGCCCATGGTAGCCAACTCACACATCGCTGAAGGCAATACCCTAACCAGGGAGAACACTGTTAAGTAGGCTAAACAGCGGTTAGCCAGTCCGGGCACGGTGGCTAGCTACCCGCTGTTTAACATACTTTACAGTGTGCTCCATGCTTACAGGCAGTGGGAAGCATGGAGGACGGCGGTAACCCTGGCAAACAACGGGTATGTAGGCATTCTGCGCTGCTTAGTTACCCGGTGTTTACCTGGGTAAACAACCAGTGTGTTCACAGATCGGTGGCTTCTTGCGGTCACATGCCTTGATGCCTGGTGTCAAACAGCAAAACAACAACCTATAAAACTGCTACAGCACTTAGCACCCATCATCCACATCCCCGCATAGGTCGGATTGAGGCAAAGAGGGTGAGATCACGATCTTGCTTGATAAAATGTGAAACATCACAGTTCAAAAGATGTGTCTTACAAGATCATTATGTGACACAGGCCTGTAACATACATTTTAAACCCGCAAAAATAGGGTATCTGGTGAAGGACAAAAACCATCATATGAAAGGCCACTCATCATTTTGGTCTTGTTCATTGGCTCAACAACATGTTTGTGGTGGCAACAAAACATAATGGAGATAATAATCAAGAAGCAAAGTGTGTGAGACGTTTAGGCACAAGATTGTAATGTTGTAAGTTTGAACAACAACATATCTACTGGGGTGTGTGTCTTCAAAAGTAGTGTAGGCCACACATGGTGATTGTGGCTGATTTACTGTACACAAATCCCAAAATAAAGTTTTAACATATTTTGTTTGGTTGGTTCAGGAGGGGTGGTTTTTAGATGGGTGTTATCCCAAAATTCACTGTAGCTAACACCTTAGAAATTGCATACTCTTGTGGTATGGAACTTGGAGACTAACACTACAAAATTACAAAAAACAACTACAGTCAAGACACATCCAACTGGTACTCACGGTGACGACGTTGCCCAGCCTCATTCAGGCGGTGCCACCCACGTAGTAGAGCCGCACAAACCTCATCCCACAGTCGCCGTGTTGTGGCCATGTTGGCATGGAGGTGGGAGCTTTGGTCCCATAAAGGTGACCTGGCTTCAACCAATTCGATCAGCAGATCAATTTCCAGGCCCTCCTCCATGGCCCAGTGAGGACGTTTTGAAGCCTAATTGAAAAAAAAAAAAAAGGATGACAAGGGCAACACCAACACATGCTACACTACACAAGTGGACACACAACATCAATTACCAGCACAAACCCACTAACAGATGCCATTTCCAACAGATGCATAGTAACCCACGACCCATCCAACAAAAAGGTCAACCACAACACAATCACTGAATCCAAAGGCATGTCTTCCAAGATTTTCCACTGTTTTCTTTCTCAAAAACACATCTCAATGGCAAACAGGATTCACACACAAGGTTTATGTAAGGCAACCTTTCAGTGGACCCATGCAACTCGTGTGGTGCTTGCAAGATCTTCCATGGCTAAAAATCACACACGAGGCTACATGGGCCAGACACATGCATCCGCTGCACACAGCAGCATACTGAAGGCCAGACTAGAGGGCCAAACTAACTTTGAGGACAATGTGCAAAGTGCTCATTTGTAAAAGTTTATCAACACACAAACAGAAAACATCATGCAGGAAGAATCATAAAGGGGGAGCAAGTGTACACAACCACACATGGCACATTTAAGTGGGCACTGTAACATAACCTCATGGCCATGGCTCAGGAGGGGATCCATACCAACACAACATGCCACACAATTTTGGGATACACTCAGTGCCTAAGATTTGTGGAACTTACACATCATGACACACACAAACACACAACGTGATGTCTGTAGGCTAACCACAAAAATGTGTGCTCCCAAAAGCAACACAGCAATGTCACTCGATAGGTAGGCCAACAGCCTCTTGGTCACTTCACACACAGTGCCACCAGGTCAACTATGTGCACACATATCAACCCATCAGGTACCCGTACACTTGCCAGACCCATGTTTTAATTTGCCAAAAGCATGCAAACCCATATTTGTAACTACAGGTACACAACACCAACTTCAAAACACAAGCACACCAAAAAAAAAAAAAACCCATGGCAACTGTAGCACCACACTTTCAACATCCGGGTTTAAGTGTGGAACACACGTTACCACAATTAATATGGCTAACCACAAAGCCAAATAATTTGGCTCTGATCACATTATGGGGAGCTGGGGTTGGTTCAAAATACTTACCCGGCTCCGACCACCTCTTGGTTGAGCACCACGACCATGGGATGGTCCTGCAGCCGCTTCTCCTGATGCATCACAGCCCTAAGCCACAAATAACACAGATTTCAACACATCACACACATGTTGACTTTAAAGTTGCGCATAACAGTTGAGGCCTACCCTCGCAACTTACATGTTCCACGCCAGAATCCTGCACCTGTGATTCATCCTCTTCATCTGTGGCAGAATCAGTGGACTCCTTCAACACATTCAAAAACAAAATAAACAACAACCTCCAAACATTACACACATGGTTGAGAACACATTCCTGACGTTTCAAACACACACTCACCTGCAAGAGTGGGTTGACATTTTGATCCGACATTGTGACTCAATCTTCACAAGGTGTACGTCCCAAACAATTTGTTACACTCTACAAGCTAAAATGCCAAGATATGACTTGTAAGTAAACAGAGCTTGCTACATAATCCACTCTCATTAAAGTGGGCCCAAAAAATACACACAATGGGACATTATCAACGTCAACATTCCACACGTTGGCCCATGAAACATCCATGCCATCCTTGTCACATATTCTGTACGTGTTGGACTTTATCCTTTTATGAAGGAGGGCTGACACAGGACGTACACTACTCCCCTTGAGGAAGCTACAGCTACCAGGCATATGCAGCGAAACGCCGCGTCGGGGTTCTAGCCCAGCAGGTTTTTGTGGAGGGCATTGATCTTTTACTGTGACTCAACATGGGTATGCATTGGTTGTCACTTAGTGCGAATCCTTCATGTATTTAGACCTAGAAAGAGGCGTTAAAAACATGATTACTTTAAGGATTTATATCTAGTCCTTAGATGCTTTTGCACTTGCACTTTATATGTATATAATCATGTTCATGATATTAACGTGTTCTTCATTTTCTCTGTAATGAACTTCTGTTCCTTACTTCTGTACGTGTTGGACTTTATCCTTTTATGTGAACATGTTTACCCCTGTTTTTTGATGTATTATGATATATTTTTGCCCTTACATCAACTTGGTGGACTCGATGTTCATGCACTGTTCTTCTTGCCACCTTATCAATTTTTTATACTAACGTTTTCCAATAAAATATGAAGTTTGCATAGTACTCTTTGTTCTTTTTGTCTTGAAACTGCTTTTTTGAGTACCTTTATGCTTATAGGCACTCCCCCCACCAACATTGGTATGCGGGGGGTTCTGCCTTACTTGTACAAGTCCAGTTGGGCACTGTTTCTAATTATTGCTTTTTCTGTGTTCCACACAGCTACACCCAAGGCAACCATGACCTTCAGAGCACGTGACCAAACGTGGTTGAGATTATTGGACGACGTCTTTCGAAAGGAGGGCACGGGCACAGGTGCAGCAGATGGTGACCAGCTTCTCAGCTCTTTGACCATGAGATACAAGGATCTCTTACGTAAGAGAACTCGTACATGGTGGAATAAAGCTTTCCTAGCCAAGTACTTAGAGAAGGACCTGATTCCCCGAGGCTTGAGGGTACAAGTTTTTCCCTCCAACGAGATTCCAGATGAGGATTTTAAATCCCAGTGGGAGTCTTTCTGTAATGAGTGCTCCAAAGGCTTCATACAATTGTTGAGAGATCAGAATGCAACCTCCCTGACTCAGATGGAAAAGGATCTTGAGGGTCTGGAAGAGCTAATTAAAGCAAAGAGCACAGTGGATCAATGGAAGAAATTCAACGAGGAAGTTGAGAGGGACACTATCAAATGGGAGAAAGAGGTTAGAGAGTTCAAAACAAAGAAACTAATTAGGGATCACCAGGATTCCATCAATAATAGGGTATACAGATGGAAGAATAAAACACCAAGGGGTAGACCACCAAAATACCCGAAAAAAACGGATGATCCCAAACCCGGACAGCCCAAACCAAGGGTACCTGGGGATCTACCAGGACCTTCAGACCTCCCTCCCCCTAGATCCCCCTCTATCCAATCCCAGACGTCTGGGGATGAGAGTTCAGCTGCTGAGTCGGCAGGAGCTAGCGACTGGGAACCAGGCTCTGGGGTGTCCACCAGGAGCGGCAAACCACGTGGTCAGATGGGTGGTCGGTCTCCACCCCCAAATGCTAAACGCAATAGACATCATTTACAGGTAATTAATTTGTCTATGCATGCCCTAACTGACTCACAGCTGTCTCTACTCTCTAGAGGTCTAACTTTTTGTCCCACCAACTCTTATAATTATTTTTCAGCATTGAAAGATCTTCACCTTTTTCTGAGGAAGATAGTTTTGAAGCGATTGCATTTCAAAAGATCGGATATAACCCTTGATCTAACTGTCGAAAAGGAAACATTGGAAGCCTTGGAGGAACTCATACAAGAACAAACACTTGACATCGCAGGTGCGTTCCCAAAACAACTATTACCACGGTCCACAAAGTTCCCCTCTCTCTCCCTATGCCCCGCCGTTGCAGTTTTTCTGAGGGTAGTGGCTGATGAACTCAGGAAAATCTCAGGCAGGAGGAAATTTGATAATTTGACTAGGAAAGAAAGGGAGGCCCTAGAAGAAATAAATAAACTAGAAGGGGTGGTTTTTAACCCAGCAGATAAAGGGGGGAACATTGTGATCTGGCCGGTTCCAATGTATGAGAGGGAAGCCCTACGACAATTAAGAGACAAACCAACTTATCAAAAACTGGATAGTAATCCTTCGACCTCCTTCACAGGAGAGTTGAAGTTGATCTTAATGAGAGCCCGGGATAAAGGTATCCTATCTAAGAGGGAGATGGAAGGGTTGTTGGTACTTTGCCCGAAGGTATCCACCTTTTACCTGCTACCCAAAGTCCACAAAAATGCCCTCAGTCCTCCGGGGCGCCCCATAGTGTCTGGCATTGACGGTTTATGCGAGCCCATCTGCAAATTTATTGATCATTATCTCAAGCCACTGGTAGAGTTACTTCCGTCATATGCCAGAGACACTACGGGCGTCCTGAATCGGATTGATGGCATTTTTGTGGACGAAGGGACCCTGTTAGCAACAATTGACGTCGAATCGCTGTACACCTGCATCAGTCATGAGGACGGTCTTAGAGCGGTGCGCTTCTTCATGGAGGCTGGTGGTTGGGGTGGTGCCATGGGTGATCTCATTCTGGAACTGCTCCGCTTTGCCCTGACACACAACTTTTTTGTCTTTAAGGACGTCGTCTATCTTCAGAAGAAGGGAACCGCGATGGGTGCGGCCTGTGCGCCCTCATATGCCAACTTATTTCTCGGTTATTGGGAGCGTAACATCTTTGGCGATGAGGGCGTATCGGGCTGCGCCCAGGCGCAAGCGTGGATTAGATACATAGACGACGTCCTTATTGTGTGGCAGGGGTCGGCGGAGCAGTTTGCCTCCTTTGTGGGTCGGTTGAACGAGAATGACATGAATATCAGACTGACCCACAGGGTGAGTAAGGATAAAATAGACTTCTTAGATATTGAGATCTCCCTTGATGACGCGGGTGGTGTACGGACTGATGTCTTCCGTAAGGAGACATCGGTCAATGCGCTGCTCCACGCAGCCTCCAGGCATCACCCTTCCACCATACGCGCCATCCCGACCGGCCAGTTCCTCCGTATGAGGCGCATCTGCTCAACGGACTCTGGATTTGAACGGCAGGCTAGTGATCTTAAACAGCGGTTCGACGTCAGGGGATATAGTAAGCGTAGTATAAAGGCTGGGTACCGGAGGGCAAAGAATACTTCCAGGGATGCATTGTTGAGATATAATCCAAAAAGGAAGGCAGGGGACCCACCCGTAAGGTTCATTGGAACCTATAACCAGGAATGGAGGTCGATGCAGTCGACCTTCCAACGCCATTGGGCTATCCTGAGAAGTGACAACATTCTCTCTCAATGCATCCCTGAACGCCCGTTAATGACAGCTAGGAGATCTAAAAATCTGAGAGATTGGCTTGTTCATAGCCACTACATACCACCCAAAATTAACACCTTTGGGAGCTCTGGCCCGGCCATTGGTTCGTTCCCCTGTGGCCACTGTGTTGCATGCCCCAACGTCCAGAGGAGTCACACTTTCGAATCCTCAGACGGGAGGAAGCAGTATACTATCAGACAGCGTGTGTCTTGTGGTTCCACGCACGTCATATATTATGCGACGTGCGGGTGCCGTAAGAGTTACGTTGGTCTGACTTCCCGGGAGTTTCGTAAGAGAATACGAGAACATCTTAGTGACATAGAAGGGGCCCGGAATTCAAAGGATGGTAGCAAGTTGTGGACCTTGCCACGACATTTCTGGCAGGTCCATAACTGTGACTCCTCCAGCTTAAAATTCAGGGGAATAGACATGGTGAGGGCAGGAAATCGGGGGGTAATCTCAAAAAAAGCCTCGCTCAAATGGAGGCGAAATGGATAGTGACCTTGGATACCCTCAGCCCCAGAGGGATTAATGAGTCTTTGTCTTTCAGGCCATATCTGTGAGGCTGGTACCATCTCGCTTTTGCTGCATCTGTGTTTATGTGCATTTTCTCTTTCCATCTTTGGGAAAGATTTTAATTTTATTTTAATTTTTATCCCTTCAGCTCCCTGTTTTTCTTGACTGAAGGACGTCGAGTACTCTCATCCACATTGGTGTCACTCTTGATATAATGGGAAGATTTTTGGACCGTGGATTATCTTCAAGTCACGGGATCTGAAGTTTGGTCCCTTTTTTTAGGGGCCCTCCTGGTTCTTTATGTGACTAATTGAACTGATGTTATAATCAACTTTTTTATCTTCCCTTATGGATGATTATGTATTTGGATGATTCTGGATCGTTCATATCCGGCATTGTAGATAAATGGGGTGCAATCGGTTTTTTAATCTATCTTTTTCTTTCCTAAGATGGTGTATTGCCCTGTGTCTCTGTTTTGCCCCCCCACATAAAACTGATAGTTGCCATTGTGCTTGGATTTCCCCCTCCACCTTGCTCTCTCCACGCCAGCGCGCGGGGCGGTGCTTTCCAGGACGGCCGACTGTGACTTTGAACTGGAGCATCACTTCCGGCGCGCGGCGACTGAAGATGACGCGCCCATACAGGTGATGTGCGAGTCTCGCTCGTTACAGCCTTATATAAGGGGGATAATGAAGGAGGGCTGACACAGGACGTACACTACTCCCCCTTGAGGAAGCTACAGCTACCAGGCATATGCAGCGAAACGCCGCGTCGGGGTTCTAGCCCAGCAGGTTTTTGTGGAGGGCATTGATCTTTTACTGTGACTCAACATGGGTATGCATTGGTTGTCACTTAGTGCGAATCCTTCATGTATTTAGACCTAGAAAGAGGCGTTAAAAACATGATTACTTTAAGGATTTATATCTAGTCCTTAGATGCTTTTGCACTTGCACTTTATATGTATATAATCATGTTCATGATATTAACGTGTTCTTCATTTTCTCTGTAATGAACTTCTGTTCCTTACTTCTGTACGTGTTGGACTTTATCCTTTTATGTGAACATGTTTACCCCTGTTTTTTGATGTATTATGATATATTTTTGCCCTTACATCAACTTGGTGGACTCGATGTTCATGCACTGTTCTTCTTGCCACCTTATCAATTTTTTATACTAACGTTTTCCAATAAAATATGAAGTGTGCATAGTACTCTTTGTTCTTTTTGTCTTGAAACTGCTTTTTTGAGTACCTTTATGCTTATAGGCACTCCCCCCACCAACATTGGTATGCGGGGGGTTCTGCCTTACTTGTACAAGTCCAGTTGGGCGCTGTTTCTAAATACATACAGACATATGTTAGCCAAAACAGAGCCACACACACGACACACCCAGCTAATGTCCATCAGGGTTATGTGGACTTGTGGGGCATGCTGGCAAAGATGTAATCACACAAATGTGCACTTTTGTTGGCCCAGCTGGGCTGCCGCCATGTAGCCAGTGCACACACACATGCATGTTGTGTGGGCCACATGTTCATGCTCCATGTAGCCAGTGCACACACATGCATGTTGTGTGGGCCACATGTGCATGCTCCATGTAGCCAGTGCACACACACATGCATGTTGTGTGGGCCACATGTGCATGCTCCATGTAGCCAGTGCACACACACATGCATGTTGTGTGGGCCACATATGCATGCTCCATGTAGCCAGTACACACACACATGCATGTTGTGTGGGCCACATGTGCATGCTCCATGTAGACAGTGCACACACACAATGCATGTTGTGTGGGCCACATGTGCATGCTCCATGTAGCCAGTGAACTCACACATGCATGTTGTGTGGGCCACATGTGCATGCTCCATGTAGCCAGTGCACACACACATGCATGTTGTCTGGCCCACATGTGCATGCTCCACGCAGCCCCCACACACACACACATGCATTCTGAAATCATGTGCACACAACTTGTGTTGCACAGTAGAACATTTGCAATCACCTTGATTGTTGTCACTCTGGGCACCTGGGAGCTGCTCTACTGGTAGCAAATCCGAGGATGCAACTTAAGGGTGTATGGAGACAGGGTGGGTGGCCCTGAAAATGATGGTCTGCGCATCCGCCCACCTCAAAGACCAAGCCGAAGCTATGTCCGGTTTTCGCACCGGAGCGGCGCGATCCGGCACACATAGTAACATAGTAACATAGTTTTTAAGGTTGAAGGAAGACTTTAAGTCCATCTAGTTCAACCCATAGCCTAACATGTTGATCCAGAGGAAGGCAAAAAAAACCCATGTGGCAACACTAAGCTCCACATTGGGGGAAAAAATTCCTTCCTGACTCCAGATACGGCAATCAGACTAATTCCCTGGATCAACGCCCTATCAATGAATCTAGTATGTATAACTGATAATATTATAGTTTTCAAGAAAGGCATCCAGGCCCTTCTTAAATGTTAGTAGTGACTCACTCATTACAACAGCATGTGGCAGAGAGTTCCATAGTCTCACTGCTCTTACAGTAAAGAATCCGCGTCTGTGATTATGATTAAACCTTTTTTCCTCCAGACGTAGAGGATGCCCCCTTGTCCCAGTCTCAGGCCTAAGAGTAAAGAGATCATTAGAAAGGTCTCTGTACTGTCCCCTCATATATTTATACATTATTATAAGATCACCCTAAGCCTTCGTTTTTCCAAGCTAAATAACCCCAAGTTTAATAACCTGTCTTGGTATTGCAGACGCCTTAGTCCTCTAATGACTTTTGTCGCTCTTCTCTGGACCCGCTCTAGTTCAGCTATGTCTTTCTTATACACCGGAGACCAGAATTGTACACAGTATTCTAAGTGTGGTCGCACTAGTGACTTGTATAGAGGTAAAATTATGTTCTCCTCATGAGCATCTATGCCTCTTTTAATGCATCCCATTATTTTATTTGCCTTTGCAGCAGCTGCCTGACACTGGCCACTAAATGTGAGTTTGTCATCTACCCATACACCCAGGTCTTTTTCAGTGACAGTTTTGCCCTGTGTTTTACAATTAAGCACATAATTATACCTTTTGTTTCCTCTGCCCAAGTGCATGACTTTACATTTATCTCCATTAAAGCGCATTTGCCATTTAGCAGCCCAAGCTTCTAGTTTACATAAATCCTCCTGTAATATATAATTGTCCTCCTCTGTATTGATTACCCTGCAGAGTTTAGTGTCATCTGCAAATATTGAGATTCTACTCCGTATGCCCCCTACAAGGTCATTAATAAATATATTAAACTAGCTGGGTGCCCGATGCACATGCATCGGGATTCTAGCTGCCTCACCAACTTCACGGTGGGCCCTGGTAGAGACAGTCTTAACTCTGTCCCTAGATGCTACGTTAAAAACCTGCCAGTGTGTACATACCTCTGGGCAGGGCGCGGGAGAGCACAGGACAATCTCACCTTGTAAGGCTGTGTGGCTGGCAGCTCTGTGTGCAGACTTCATAAGGGAGGGGCAGGTGCCTCCAAATTCTGCTGTTTCCAGCAGGGGTGAACATGAAGGCAAAGAATATGAGTCCGCACACATTGGAAGCAGCAGTGTGAACTGCGACCAATCCCCACCAAAAACATGAAAAACCAATGCAAAAACCGTATAAGTATCACACAAAAGGCGCTCTGCTGTAAAAATAAATAGCAAGTGCCGTAACAAAAACAGGGCCTTTTGGTTTATACGTTTTTGCAAAAAACGTACAGTAAGCTGCCTCACCAACTTCACGGTGGGCCCTGGTAGAGACTGTCCTAACTCTGTCCCTAGATGCTACGTTAAAAACCTGCCAGTGTGTACATACCTCTGGGCAGGGCGCGGGAGAGCACAGGACAATCTCACCTTGTAAGGCTGTGTGGCTGGCAGCTCTGTGTGCAGACTTCATAAGGGAGGGGCAGGTGCCTCCAAATTCTGCTGTTACCAGCAGGGGTGAACATGAAGGCAAAGAATATGAGTCCGCAGACATTGGAAGCAGCAGTGTGAACTGCGACCAATCCCCACCAAAAACATGAAAAACCAATGCAAAAACCGTATAAGTATCACACAAAAGGCGCTCTGCTGTAAAAATAAATAGCAAGTGCCGTAACAAAAACAGGGCCCTGCCCAGAGGTATGTACACACTGGCAGGTTTTTAACGTAGCATCTAGGGACAGAGTTAGGACTGTATCTACCAGGGCCCACCGTGAAGTTGGTGAGGCAGCTTACTGTACGTTTTTTGCAAAAACGTATAAACCAAAAGGCCCTGTTTTTGTTACGGCACTTGCTATTTATTTTTACAGCAGAGTGCCTTTTGTGTGATACTTATCTGGTTTTTGCATTGGTTTTTCATCAATGTGCAATATGTCAAACATGCTACCCGGGTTATGTTATTAATATGTGAAAATAAACGGGTAGACATTGGTTAAATCATAAACACGTGTTGTTGTCGTTATGCAAGCGGGTTCCCCGGGTGCTACCTCACACCATCCATGAGCAACCTTCACCTTTTGGCCGGATCTCCCATGTGACCACATCTCTCACATAACCTGTCGCCAGTAACAGATGTTTTCAACTAAAATGCTTTGTTGCATGTATGTTATTATGTTGTTGACACTGTTCGCCAAAAATGCATACTACCACCTAACCAACTTACCCAAATTTGTTGATTTCATCACATAATTGTGTTGTATTTGTCCAATCTCAGAATGTCTGGTTTTGCACCCAGCTCTTTGAAGGATTACAAGAGAAGATGTAACAAGTTAGTGTTGGTCACATTGTTGGATTTATTTTTATCCTGTGGCCGCTTCCACACTTGTGTCAGGGGCCCTCATCCTGCAAGGGTACAATTAGCCGCCATTCCATCCTTGCCCACTCCATGGCCCCATTGTGAAAGGGCCCCTGGAGTTGATGAAGTGTATTTTTGGTGCTAACACAAATATGTGGAAAAACATCTTGTAATTTGAAGATTCTTGGTAGTGGGTGCCCATGTATTGTAATGGTCCCTTTGAACCCTAACCTCAGAGTTGTGTAGTCGTTGCTAACTGACAAACATATTGAACAGCCAAGTGTCTTTTCAATGTCCTCACAACGTAGGTGTAGGCTGTTTGTTAATGTAATGTGTGTGTGCAATTGTGGACTTGGCCTACTTTTTTATGTGTGTCACATTTCTGTGTCCATGCAGCCCCAACCACAGAAGAAGAAAGCCAAAAGCAAAGGAAAGGGTCCAACAGTCTGAGCCACAGGGGCCCAAGGTGGTGCTGGCCGCAAGGCTGTGGTAATTTATGGTGTTTGTTTAAATTTGGGTCCAGCTTGGCAACCTTACATGTGGCGTTCTTTTGGGATCTTACAGGCCCTTGTTTGGCCCATGTGTTTAGCGCTAATGTTGTTTGCCTTTTCACAGGTGGCTGAACACAGATCCGCTGGGACAACCACAAGAGTTAAGCTCACACCTCATAGCCATGGGCGTAAAACATCGGTAAGTTGATCACGTAGGTGCAAAATCACACATGTGTGTCCTTAGTACCAGGTGTGGCAACAACATGGCTTTGGCCTAAATTGTTTAATGGAGCACACATGATGATTAGGTTATGTGTGTGATGCATGTCAGGTGTTCTTTGTAGGTGGTGTGTTTGTGTTTTGAATTATCCAGTACATTTGCTGACCTCATGTGGCACACATGTAGGAAAAAGCTGCAGCAACTTCACACACGAGGATCATTGTTGTGGATTGCAAACCCAAATTAAGGAGTGAGGAGATTATAAATTTAATCCAGCCCCACCCATCCATCTGGGACCAGAGAGATCAAGGTCATCATGACATCTCCCGCAACAGACAACTATGGAGGGAGATCACTGGCGAAATTGTTTCGGCATTTCACAATATGACGGGAAAACAACAGCACGAAGCTGGTAATTTTTGGGAGAACAAGTGTGTTTGGCAGCTTGCTGTGCTATGTTGTGTAGCTCGGATGAACATAGCACATGTAACATTTCTTAGAGCTGGCCTCATGGCGTGTGTTTTGTTGGTTAGTGAAACATGTCCAAACGAGGTGGGATCTATCCAGGACCCTTATGTTAAGGACCGGCGTAATTTGCTCAAATATCAAAGAAGTGGCTCAGGTGCAGCCCCACCTGTGCTGTATCATCACTATCAACAACTGGCCTTTCTTCAGAATTCTGTGGAGGCTCGTGTGTGAGTGTCATGATTTAGTCCTTTAATAGTCTTGATTGTGTGTTTGTGGATGAAATGACACTTTCCTTTACTTGCACAGGACACACTCAAGTATGCCAGCCTCGTTGGGTGATCCAACTAGGAGTCCTGTGGAGGATCTACCCTCTGCAGAAGTGCCATCAGTTGAAGGGCATGTCCCAGCCCAAAAACCATTGCCATCTGTGGTCCCCATAGGGAGCCGTAGCTGTGTCTTACAACCTCCTGCTGCTGAGCCAACAATCAGCAGGGCGAGGAAAAGGTCCGTTGCAAAAACAGACACAGATCTTCTGCTGATTGATGGGATGCAGAAGATGGAGGAGAACTGGCGGCTGGAGAAGAGGGACCTGCAGCGGCAACTTGATGACGTGAAGGCAACCCTACAAAATCCACGCAGCAATGAGGCATAGATGTTTCTGTTATCTTATGTAGACCATATCACATCATTCCCTCCTCAAAAGATGCTGTTGTTTAAGCGACAATTTCAAGCTTTAGTGGAGGGCTTAGTGGAATCTACTGAGGGGGATGGTGACCGTGATGTGACCCAGATCAGTGTTGTTTTGGGCCATGATGGCATGCCATAAGAGTTCTGGGAATTTGGCTTTTACATGCCCTTAAATAAGTTTCTGCCCATATGTGTGTGTGCAAACAATATGTGTATGTGAAGTGGTAACAAACGTGGGCAAGCAGCCATGTGCCTGTTTGTGGCTAAGTTTTGTCTTGGTCCCTTTTCCTGTATATATTTTGTCTACACAGTGTGTGTGTGTTTGTTTTCAAATTACAACACATTATAATGCAAACCAGACTGTTTTGTGTGATATTTACTAGGTTCGTCCAACAGTGACATGGGTGTGTGTTCTTACCACCATAACACGATATGTCAACACACACACACTATAGTATGCCACCCATAACATAATGTAGGCACAAGTGTCACTGTCACGCTGGGAGTGGGGAAGACACCCAGCGTAGGATAACGACGGGGGGGGGAATCAGGAGTCCCTAATGCTAAGGGCACAAGAAGGAGACGGTGACCCCTAGACTTCCTAGAGCTGACCCTGTCTGCCCTAACGTCCCTATACAGTCTCCTCAACTGTCGCCGATCACGAACCTCGTCCCTCTCTGATCCTAGATCTATCTTATCTAAGGATCAGATGGAGAGGTTCACTAGACCCCTCCACTATCAACTAAAGACAAACACCAGGGAAGACAGACATTTGGGAAAAGGAAACACTTATCTGACAGCAGAACACAGCAACCTCCACAATCTCAGCTTCTGCTGGAGCAAGGATAAAGTGTGCACAAGGAACTATCACCTGCACCGAGGAAGGGTAATGAACCTCCTTATAAAGGTGGAAGGAGTCTGCTGGGTCCTAGTGACCTACAACATTGGTGGATAAAACCAGACCGAGCGCAAGACCTCCACAGCCGTCTCCCCATAATAGAGAGATCTCATCACACCTTCTCTCCATCAACACAGAAGGTAAATGCCCCTGAAAGAGACGGACCATCCTCCACCATTATGGCTGGTGGGCCAAACGCTGGGATCGTCTGCGCGTGGCCTCCACCCTGTCATCCGTGCCACCCGTGACAGTACCCCCCCTCCTACGAGTGGCCCCCGGACACTCAGGACCAGGCTTATCCGGATGGGAACGGTGAAAAGCGCAGACCAGCCTCGCGGCGGACACCTCCGACGCCGGCACCCACATCCGCTCCTCAGGACCGTACCCCCTCCAGTGCACCAAATACTGAAGAGAACGGCGCAACATGCGAGAATCAACCACCCTCGAGATCTCGAATTCCAGATTCCCCGCCACACAGATGGGCTCAGGAGGCAAAGGAGATGGGTTAGACGACGGCACATACGGCTTGAGGAGCGACCTGTGAAACACATCGTGAATCTTAAGAGCAGGAGGCAACGCAAGACGAAACGCCACGGGATTGATAACGGCGGTTATCCTATAGGGGCCAATAAACCTGGGCCCCAACTTCCAAGAGGGCACCTTCAACTTCACATTCTTGGTAGACAACCACACGTAGTCATTCACACATAGGTCCGGACCTGGCGCACGCTTCCTGTCAGCCATACGTTTGTACCTGTCACCTAAGAGCTTCAAGCTACGCTGTACACCCCGCCAAACCGAGGAGAGGGACGAGGTAAAACGGTCCTCCTCCGGAACTCCGGAAGGACTCGTACCGCTAAAAGTACCAAACTGAGGATGAAACCCATATGCACCGAAGAACGGTGACTTGCCAGTGGACTCCTGAAGACGATTATTAAGGGCGAATTCGGCCAAGGGCAAATAATTTGCCCAAGTCTCCTGATGGTCAGAGACAAAACACCTCAGGTAAGTCTCCAAATTCTGATTCACACGTTCGGTTTGACCATTAGACTGAGGATGAAAAGCAGAAGAAAAGGACAACGTTATCCCCAAACGTGTACAAAAAGCCTTCCAAAATTTGGAGACGAACTGAGTACCGCGATCAGAAACCACATCGGAGGGAACCCCATGAAGCTTCACAATCTCACTTACGAACACCTGTGCCAGAGCCCGAGCATTAGGAAGTGCGGGCAGTGCCACAAAGCGAACCATCTTACTGAATCTATCTACTACTACCAGTACCACCGTCTTGCCCGCAGACGCCGAAGATCGGTGATAAAATCCATTGACAAATGTGTCCATGGCCTCTCAGGAATAGACAATGGCACGAGAGACCCAGACGGACGGGTATGCGGAACCTTAGCACGTGCACACACACCACAGGCGGATACGAATTCCGCTACGTCCTTCCTCAACCCCGGCCACCAAAAGCGACGAGACAAGAGATCGAAAGTGGCCCTACCGCCCGGATGCCCCGCCAGTACAGAGTCGTGATGCTCTGACAGCACCCTGAGGCGCAAAGAGAACGGCACAAAAAAGCCTCCCAGAAGGGCAGGAGGCAGGGGCGCCCCCTGAACCTTCAACACCTCCCCCTCCAGATCAGGGCAAAGAGCAGAAACAACCACCCCCTCCTGCAAGATGGGGACGGGACTCTCATGAGTACTACCACCCGGAAAACTACGCGATAATGCATCCGCCTTCACATTCTGAACCCCCGGACGGTAGGTGACGGTAAAATTAAATCTCGTGAAAAACAAAGACCACCTGGCCTGCCGGGGATTGAGACGCCTGGCGGACTCAAGGTAAGACAGGTTCTTATGGTCGGTAATAACCGTGACGGGATGGACAGCCCCCTCCAGCCAGTGCCGCCATTCCTCAAAAGCCAACTTAATAGCCAACAGCTCCCTATTACCCACATCATAATTCCTCTCGGCCGAAGACAACTTCTTGGAGAAGAACGCACAGGGCACCCATCTCCCAGGCGAAGGGCCCTGCGACAACACAGCCCCCACCCCCACCTCAGACGCATCCACTTCCACAATGAAGGGCTGAGAAAGATCGGGCTGACAAAGAACAGGCGCGGAAGCAAAACAACGCTTCAGGGAGGATAAAGCCTGGCGAGCAGAATCAGACCACTCAGAAAAATCCGTCCCCTTCCTAGTCATGTCCGTAAGAGGCGTCACCAGTACCGAATAGTTCTTAATAAATTTACGGTAAAAATTGGTAAACCCCAAAAAGCGTTGCAATGCCCGTAGATTGTCCGGCTGTTCCCAATCTAGCACCGCCCGGACCTTTTCCGGATCCATCCGGAAACCCAACGGCGACAAGAGGTACCCCAAAAAACGAACCTCCTGAACGGCGAAAACACATTTCTCGAGTTTAGCATACAGTTTGTTGTCCCGTAAGACCTGCAACACCTGTTTGACATGGGACTGATGCGTCTCCATATCGGGAGAATAGATCAAGATATCGTCCAAGTAAACAACTACAAATCTACCCACCAAATGATGGAAAATATCATTGACAAAATGTTGGAAAACCGCCGGGGCGTTAGTGAGCCCGAACGGCATTACGAGACTTTCAAAATGGCCGTCCGGGGTATTAAACGCAGTTTTCCATTCATCCCCCTCTCTGACCCTAATCAGGTTGTAGGCCCCCTCAAATCCAACTTGGAGAACCATTTGGCACCCACAACCTGACTAAATAAATCAGGGATCAGAGGGAGGGGGTATGGATCACGGACAGTAATCCGATTCAATTCCCGAAAATCCAAACAAGGACGGAGGCCCCCATCTTTTTTTTTCACAAAAAAGAAACCAGCCGCAACCGGCGACGTGGAGGGCCTAATGTGTCCCGTCTCCAGACTTTCAGAAATGAAATCCTTCATTGCTTGTCTTTCGGGACCAGATATAGTAAACATCCTAGCTTTGGGCAGTTTAGCTCCGGGAACGAGGTTGATAGGGCAATCATATGCCCGATGAGGGGGCAAGTCTCGGCACCCCTTCTCTGAGAACACATCCTCATACTCCGATAGGAATGGGGGCAGAGATTCAGCAGATACCACCGAAAGGGATGTAGCCAAACAATTCTCCGAACAAAAATCACTCCATTCCACAATGTCCCTGGACTGCCAATCCACTACGGGATTATGTTTAATCAACCATGGCAAGCCCAGGACAATGGGAGCGGGGAGACCGTCTAAGACATAGCAAGATAACGTCTCCTGATGTTGGGATCCAACCGTTAACTTAATGTTATGTACGATATGTGTGAGACTACCCTGAGCAAGAGGGGCTGAGTCGATGGCATAGATTCGGATGGGGCGAGACAATAAACAGCGGTTAAGCCCATGAGCGTGTACAAAACGAGCATCCACCATGCAGATCCCCGCACCACTATCCACAAACACAGAAATGCCTTCCGTTTTGCTCTCTAGCGCCACCTCTGCACTCAGGAGAAAATGGGAAGTACAAACGGAGGATACACACACCTCCCGCTCGACCACCTCCACACCCCCCATAGTCACATGAGGTCCCGGCACCCTAGTCCGTTTAGGAGCGTAGGGACAGGCCCCGATAAAATGGTCTCCTTTCCCACAGAAAAAACAGCCCCCTTCCCCCTGCCCCGGGAGGCACCGGAGGAGAGCCTCGAGGCCGCCGCTCCTCCAAGCTGCATAGGTTCCTCCCCCCTCGGGAGAAATGACTCGCCCTCCGAGTGACCACCCGGCAACAAGGAACCACCATGAGAAGGGCTCCCAGTTGCAGGAGGTCTACCCCTCCGCTCCTGGAGGCGTCTATCCATGCGAATAGCCAACGACATAGCTGCCTCCAGGGACGGGGGGGTCTCATACACTGCCAGGGCATCCTTCAGTCTTTCTGAAAGACCCTGGCAAAAATGACTCCTGAGAGCCGGATCGTTCCACTTTGTGTCCATAGCCCACCTGCGGAACTCAGAACAATATGATTCCGCCGACCGAGTCCCCTGGTGGAGATGGCGCAATTTGGATTCAGCCAAAGAGACACGGTCAGGGTCATCATATATGAGGCCTAAGGCGTCAAAAAATCCATCCACAGACTGGAGACCAGTAGAGTCCTGTGGCAGAGAGAAAGCCCAGGATTGGGGATCCCCCTGCAGCAATGATATAATAATTCCTACCCGCTGCTGCTCATCACCAGTGGAATACGGCTTAAGCCTAAAGTATAATTTACAGGCCTCTTTGAACACAGTAAATTTGTCTCTGCCTCCTGAAAACCTGTCAGGGAGGGCAACCTTAGGTTCCGGTCTGGCCGGACCCACTGCTTGATTCCCCAAGACACCATTTTGCGGTTGTGGTCCCTGCAGAGCCGACCGAAGGTCCGCAACCTCCAAAGACAAGGTCTGCAGCTGCTGGGCCAAAGCAGACACAGGATCCATAAGGAAAGGAAGGAAAATCAAATCCTCCCCTTCCTTCACTTACAGTTATGGCAGGTGATAATGTCACGCTGGGAGTGGGGAAGACACCCAGCGTAGGATAAGACGGGGGGGGGAATCAGGAGTCCCTAATGCTAAGGGCACAAGAAGGAGACGGTGACCCCTAGACTTCCTAGAGCTGACCCTGTCTGCCCTAACGTCCCTATACAGTCTCCTCAACTGTCGCCGACCACGAACCTCGTCCCTCTCTGATCCTAGATCTATCTTATCTAAGGATCAGATGGAGAGGTTCACTAGACCCCTCCACTATCAACTAAAGACAAACACCAGGGAAGACAGACATTTGGGAAAAGGAAACACTTATCTGACAGCAGAACACAGCAACCTCCACAATCTCAGCTTCTGCTGGAGCAAGGATAAAGTGTGCACAAGGAACTATCACCTGCACCGAGGAAGGGTAATGAACCTCCTTATAAAGGTGGAAGGAGTCTGCTGGGTCCTAGTGACCTACAACATTGGTGGATAAAACCAGACCGAGCGCAAGACCTCCACAGCCGTCTCCCCATAATAGAGAGATCTCATCACACCTTCTCTCCATCAACACAGAAGGTAAATGCCCCTGAAAGAGACGGACCATCCTCCACCATTATGGCTGGTGGGCCAAACGCTGGGATCGTCTCCGCGTGGCCTCCACCCTGTCATCCGTGCCACCCGTGACAGTCACGCGAAGCTTGAGAACCACTGGTTACATAATGTCCATCATCAGCATTTATGGGCCAATATTTTGCACACATATGTAGTGTTTAGGTGACATGTCAGGTTCTACTTGCCCCACAAACACAATATTCTGTCGAGATGGGTTAAATGTGCTTCAGAAGTTGAGGTGGCCAAGACATGTGATCAAGAACCACTCCTGGAACTCTGGGACAGCAGGTGACTACAAGACTGTGTTGACCTTGTGACAGGCCACAAACACCGTAAATTCCATGGTGCCTTGCAACATGGTAATGTGAGTCTGCCAATGTCACACATGTAGGCTCAATTAATGGGGCCAAACATGTGAGTAGCTGCATATAGCTCCAGGGAAGGATCCTGGGTGGGCCACTGCTATGGTGTTTAAGGTAGGGTCAGCATGGCTCACACCTTGGCCCTTGTTCCATCCCTGGAGGAATATGTGTGTATTCGCATGTTTGACACTCTTACTTGAGGCTGCACACACTCCATTTGGTTAGGACATGTGATTACACACATCAATTCACAGAGGTTGTTGCATACATATGGCTTTATGGGCCATTGCTGTCAGATAAATTACGTGCCTGCAGTTGGCCAGTTTAAATTTTTTGGGATACAACACAACTCCAAACACATCCAGAGTTTAAAGTGCCTGTATATGTGTGAATGGATGTGTGCCATTTGACCATGGGGACCAGGAGTTTGTGTTTACAAGTGAATTTCTATTGTCTAATTCCATGGGTCAGTGTAAAGGTCATTTGAGCGTGAATTTGAAACACCCCATCACACACGTCAATGTTGTGAGCGGTGTGATAGCTGCCAACATTGACGGCTGCTTGTGGTTGACCTGTCACACAGCCATACTGCGCAGCCAACATTGTGCCAGACACATTGTGTGAAGAACTTCCATCTTGCTGGCAGGGTGTGTTTAGCGTGAGTAGCCTTGTCTCCATGTTAACCAGCAGGTATCTAGGCAGCACACTCTGCTTGGTTAACCCATGTCTACCTTGGTGCAACGCCTTCTCGCTCACTGGTTGATATCCAAGGTACACAGCAGGTAACTATGGTCACTAGTTACCAGCTGTGTCCCTTGAAGGCCAGGCAATCAGCAGAGCAGTCTGGTAAACAAGGTCACAATACGTTATGTATGCTGCACACGTTGCCTACATAGCCAATGTGTTCTATGGTTCCCAGATCACAGTGCTTGCTCAGAGGCTCAGGGTTCACCCTGTTTGAGGGTGGCCCAGTGTCAGACACACTGATTATGTGTGCCAGCGGCCAAACATGGCCAGGTTTGCATTCCTTATGAAAAAGCAGGCAAACATCAACCAGCGAGTTATCACTGCTTGATGCACCTGGTCCCACAGGTAAAGATTGCTGCAAGGTAACAGCCTTCAATAGAATAGAGGCCCATCTGGTGGCCTGTGATGGCCCTTTTACTGGTCCAGTTGCAGGGCCTTCAGCACAACACATTGTGTGTTACTACCTACACATTTTTGGAGACTTATCAGAGGGAATGTGTTCAGCTGCAGTCACACAAAACAATATCGTTTGACACATCGTTGTAAGTGTGACGTTACAACGATGTCGCCAGCGATGTTGTTTGGTGTCACACTTTTCAGCAATCAGGCCCCTGTTGGGGAGGAGGCTGAGTGTAGGTAAGTTGTGTTTGGATTTTTTTTTTTTTTTTGTGTCAGTGTTGGCCAAGGCAAATCCAAGTAATGGCCTTGACCGAGTTGCAAGTGTCCAACACATGACAGTGTTGTGTAATGTTCATATTGACATTGTGATATTTGCCCTTGGTTGACACCACATCAGGTGGACTTCATAAGAGGTCTTGTCTGTGTAAGGTCTTGTGTGTCTAACCATCAGTTTGTGTAGTGGGGCCATACTCAAAGAGCTTACAGATCGACTGATTTCAAACATTGTACTGTGTATAATTGTGTTCTCCGGTGTCTAAGAAAGACATAGCTGAACTAGAGCGCGTGCAGAGAAGAGCGACAAAAGTAATTAGAGGACTGAGGGGTCTGCAATACCAAGACAGGTTATTAAACTTGGGTTTATTTAGCTTGGAAAAACTCAGGGTTAGGGGTGATCTAATAATAATGTATAAATATATGAGGGGACAGTACAGAGAACTTTCTAATAATGATCTCTTTACTCTTAGGCCTGAGACGGGGACAAGGGGGCATCCTCTACGTCTGGAGGAAAGAAGGTTTAATCATAATCACAGACGTGGATTCTTTACTGTAAGAGCAGTGAGACTATGGAACTCTCTACCACATGCTGTTGTAATGAGTGAGTCACTACTAACATTTAAGAAGGGCCTGGATGCCTTTCTTGAAAACTATAATATTACCAGTTATACAAACTAGATTCATTGATAGGGCGTTTATCCAGGGAGCTAGTCTGATTGACATATCTGGAGTGGGGAAGGAATTTATTGGCCAATGTGGAGCTTAGTGTTGCCACATGGGTTTTTTTTCCTTCCTCTGGATCAACATGTTAGGCCATGGGTTGAACTCGATGGATTTTAAGTCTTCCTTCGACCTTAAAAACTATGTTACTATCAATGAGGCCAAGACTCAAACAAGATCTGGCAAGGTCAGGACAATGACATGTCAAATGCAGATCTGACACTCCCGGCTAGCTGCAACCCAGATGATTGTGTGACAGACCACAATTGTGATCTTAAGGCATGTGAACTATATGTGTGTCTGCCATGAGTATGGCTGTGTGGCAGGTGGTTTTGTTGTGTGCTGGCCATACGCATGCATACACCAACCTGTTTTTTCTGAGTTTCAGACACAGATAGCATGACTCATAAATGGTAGATTTTGGTAGATAAAGGAGTCACACATTAAGACTGTACGCTAACAAAATGCCTATGTGATATAAAGAAGGGATTGTGTGTTTGATTTGAGTAAACAATACATGAGTATGTGTAACTGTTACATATGATTTATGAGGTGATGAGTGAAACCTTAAATAAGTGATTGGTTAAGAAGCAGTGCTACACCTTACATGTCTCAAGACGACAGATGACAACAATTAGCCCACACAATAATGATTTTATGTAGAAATATAAATACACACATATGCATCACAGTAGGCAATGTAAACACATTACTATGGGTTCTGATATTTGTGTTACATAATATTTAAATGTTCAACAAAAACAAGTGTGGCACACAATCTGCTAGATTTATGTTCAAACATAAACAACCATCAAAGGCAATAAGTTTGCCGCTACATATTTCACCAACACATGACGTAACACAGTTAGAACAAACCCACAATGATGGACAACAGCCTAGATGGCAGGTTGGATCCTGTCCCGTCTGGCAATACGATGTTCCAAGTAGGCTGCATAGGTATCACGCACCTCCATGGCCACAGATGTCCCTCGGACACCAGCTGGCTCCATCCCATACAGAGGTGCCTCCCAATCTTGAGGATTGATCATCATTGGCTCATTCTGCATGACCAAATTGTGGAGACATACATTTGCTTTGATCACACTGTCCACATTTTTGGGATGCAGCAGGATCGTGGTCTGTAGGACACGCCATTTGGCGGTAAGGATGCCAAAGGAACATTCGATATGTTGCCATGCTGAGCTTAAACAGGCATTGAAGTGTCGACGGCGATTATTGAGGTTGCGACTCGAATATGGTTTCATTAAATTCTGATGAATTTGAAATGCCTCATCTGCAACGAGAAAATAGGGAACACTTGGCCCAGCTGTACCAGGCAAAGGTGATGGTGGAGGCATTTGAAACTGGTGATTGTACAGGGCTTGGCCCATGATACTATCCTGGAAGACACGGGAATCATGGCTTCGCCCATATGCCTAAATGTCCACCGCCACAAAGCGGCCTTGGGCATCTGTGATGGCCAGGAGAACCACAGAATAAAACTTTTTATAGTTGTAATAAAGAGAGCCACTGTTTGGTGGCTTCTTAATGGCCACATGCTTCCCATCAAGGGCACCAACACAGTGTGGGAAATGTGAAACAGCTTCAAAGGTTGCCGCATTTTATAGCCACTGCTCCGGTGTGGGTGGTGGTAATAATTCGGGATGGAGCTTGTTCCAGATGACTTCACAGGTTTGTGGCACAATAGTTGAAATGGTGGATCTGCCAAGCCGGAAAAAAAAATGTAAAGAGGCATATATTTCTCCAGTTGCCAAATACCTAAGGGATTTAAAAGGAAACATGATTATGCATGAGTAACATAGTGACATGGTAACATACTCTATCAATATTGTTATGTCACCTTGCAGACATGTGTTTGCAAACATGGCCTGACATGTTGATACACAGGAGCCATCACAAAAGCCCATGGACCAAGTAGGACAAAACACATTCAGGACAACCCTTTCTTCCCCAGGCCACATATGGCACACAGACATGTTCAACGGAGCAGCGGTGAGGATCATTCAAAGAGATATATGTGTAGAGATGATGTTGTTATAGTGACCCATGGCTAACATTACTACATGTAACAAGAGACACAAGAAGACACGCATAGGGTGGGGTCAGATTTGTTAGTGCAATTGAGTTCAGGGCATCCAGATCCAGATGCTCGGAAAGCAATTTGCAGCAGACACATTTGTGCTTTGAAATAGTTGGAGCCCAAAAACATGGCCACAAACTGATGGGTCCAGATGGGTAAGGCTGAGCAAGGCGGGTATGTTATACTTTGTTAATCGCTGATGGCAAAGGGAAAGTGTTAACTGTTCAATTCAAAACAGTTTAATAATATTACTTGTGACCTTCATGTCTCTGGGGGGCTGGCCACCACTCGAGACATGTTTGTGCAAAATAAAAATAGGATTTGTTTTTTAATTACACAGTTTTCACATTGATCCTCCTTGTGGAATCAAGGAGCCCAACAATATACTGGAACAGCATTGGTCAGGATAAGACATCATGGGCAAGGCGTTCCCCGGATTGAGGGTCAGTGACCTGGTCAGAAACATGCAACATGCATGCTTTATGCCACAGGCAGCAGATCCCCAGCCAGTTTCCAGATTGTTCTTTTGGCAATGGTGCACCCATCATGTTAGGCTATGGGTACCATTTCTTGATTGCCTTTAGAGATGTTTGCACACTTCACACCAACTCCACATTTCACACAAACACCGCATCTGTGACCAGAGGCATGATGGGGCATAGAGGGACCTGCTGGAAGTGATTTGCAACCACAGATTTGCCATCAACAATTCATGCACATGTTTGGATCAACCCCAACTATGCAAAGGACCCGTGTGGTGAAGGATCTTGCAAAGCAGTGGCTGGTGATGGGATTAGCAAGTGCATAAACACATAAGGCAAATGCCTGTACTCAGGTGAACAGAAGATGTGGTGTATAGAATGTGCTGGCCAAAGAGGAGTTGGCCATTAATTACCAGACACTTGTTGTTGATTTGCCAACAGGGAACAAGCGGGCTCTTGTGCTCCAAAAACATTTGTACACTAAGCAAGTCACCAGCACAACATAGCCCAAACACAGCCCTGGTGGACACTCATAGTGGGCGTCCTGCAATGGATGCAATGACATAAGATTCAACAGCAGCTATGTTAATTTAAAGGACACCATTGAGCAACATTGTAGACATATGTTTATAATAACATGGTAAACCACTGGGGTGGGGGACATTGTTAGTCAATCAATATAGATACATGGAGTTATGCGGACTAGCAGGCGTATATGGTGTGTGAGCCATGTACCTGATGGAGTTTTTTTTAAGTGGGCAATACGTTGCCAGTACCAAAGTGCTTACCCCAATATATACGGCAATGCTAAGGAAATTGATGTCACATGATACAGTCGTGTTGTGTATACATTCTCAGCCACTCCTGACCATCTATGGCTCTTTTAATTTATTGGAGTATTTGGGCCAAGCAAATGTAATTTTATAAGCACAAAACTCTATATATGCAGACATAAAAATGACTTACACACGATACACACACAATGCAAACATAGCGCCACAAGGCAATGACCCAATGGCATCACTGCCTGTATGAATGCCAGTAGAATGATAAACACAAGGCAAGACCGGGCATCTGTTACAACATGTGTGCAGACAACACCTGCCTCCATTCAAATTACTACAAAGGCCAGCCACACATCATACTTATTCTGAACAATACACGATTTTACATAGTCAACAAACAACATACCACATAGGTCGAACTAACAAGCCTACTGTGGGTATTGAGGTGAAAACATGAGTGTACACATTGGCAGATGTTGCAGCATGCACCAGTTGTTAGCAGGCTACATGAGTGGGGTATATGTGTGAAATATTATCTAGTCAACATGTTGGCCAGATGACACACATACCTTAAGGTGACAACCAAACGTTCAGCAGGGCTGATTGCTGGTCTGCAGAACGTGTCCTGACGGGCAATGTCATCCTCAACCAGGGCCAGCAACGCATCAAACGTCCCCATGGACATACGCAGGAAACGTTGAAATTTGGGCGGATGATGCCTCAGTTGCTGGAACAAGGTGTGGAAGGCACCATAGTGTGGACGGAGCTGGTTGACAGGATGCACCCAGACACGCCGCTGTCTCCCTTGCCTTCTTTCCTCCTGGTGGCAGAGCAAAAGATAACGCATCCTCACAAACACGGATACTTCAGCAATTGTAGCAGCACAAACACAATAGCAAAGGAACACAGGACTCTTCTGTAATGGGCCTTTTATTGTGCACAGGGTGTGGTTTTCAAAATTAAACCCATTATGCAGATTTGGTGTGACTTCACAACACAGTGTGCACAGGTCCCCTGGTCTTCACATAGGTATCCCACTCCTCAAACACTCACATGCAACCTGATGAGCGGGAACAGGAGGTTTAAATTTATTTTGAAATTTACAAAAGCGTCCGGAAAACCATCCGATTTGTGCAAAATCCGGACACCGGATCACGATTTCGCGATCGGAACGGCGGAATCAGATTCTCGTAGACTCCATATTAACAAGCGCCAGATTGTCCCGGATCCGGCATAAACCGGCACAATCCGATTCTTAATAGCGGCAGGGAAAAACCATGCTGGGAAACCGCAGCCACCATCCGAGACCCGCATGGCACTTTTGGCACAATACGTTTACCGCATGCGTTGTTAGGGGCAGATTGTCAGAGCAAACATCTGTGGGACCGGTATTGCGCTCACCGCATCCGGATCTGGATGCGGTGAACACAACTCTAGTTTTAAGTGTGACCCTAGCCTTAGTGCAGAGTGGGGAACTCCAGGCCTCAAGAGCCGTACACAGTGCATTTTTTCAGGATTCCCTTAGTATTATTGCACAGGGGTTGGAATCATCACCAGTGCAGGTGACTATATTATCACCTGAAGGAAATCCTGAACTGTGAGCAGCTCTCGATGCCTGTAGTTCTCTACCCCTGAGTTAGTGCTTGTTCTCAGTCCTGACAGTCACACTCCTATCAAAGAGACTATAGGGAATAGCTAATATGGCACTTGCATAATTTTCGTACAAACATGAAAGTATTGTGTGGCACCCCAGGGTCTTAGTGCCACTGTGTCATCACTGCCCCCATGTGGTGGTGTCACACTGAGAGCAACAAACGGGTCTTCTCATCAGGCAGGTAAACCACGCACAACACCTTCTGCCTCCAGGCCAGAAGGGAGAGACCAAGCTCGGGTTCAGGGTGAGCTTCTCCATAAATTCTGGTCTGGGGTGGAGCCAGTTAGTTCAGTTCCCAAGAGGACTGTGAAGAGTACCTGGAGGATCGAGCTGCCCTAAGTTGATCCTAGGTACAGTAGTTCAGTTCCTAGGAGGACTGAGGAAGACATCCTGGTGGACAGAGGCTGTAAAGCTCGTCCCAGGATCGCTGACTTGACGCCATCCCTAAGGCTAGGGTCTGAGGTGTGTCGCAGGAACACCTGGGGAGCCGAACGATACAGTGCTCACCCCAGAGGAAAGCGCAGAAAACGGACATCAGGACCAAGGCTATGCAGGGTCCAACGTCCCCGCAGTCAACACCGGAAAGTGTGGAATTCCAGATTCCTCAGCCACACCATGTCCGGAGACACAGCAACGGAGAGTTCAGGAATTGATAACCGAGACGAGGGTTAGAAAGGACTAGAGTTGCCTGTCATACCGGCACCTCGCAGGAAGAGACAGGGCCGGAAGCTTAGCTGATGCAGCCGCAGGAGCCAAAACACAGCGCCGTAAGGGAGGCAAAGACCCGGCCAGGTGAGAAGAAACCCCAAGTTGCTCTCAGAAAAGACTCTGTGGACAGCTGCTCCAATCCATCACTGCATGTAAAAGACTGAGTGATCAACAAAACAGTGAGTTTGCTTTGTGCCCGTCGTCCTGCACTCTACTCCTTACCAACCTTTACTGACCCGGGGAACTGCTCTGCCCTTGGAGAACCACCCCATCTCAGCTCCCGTCCATCACCCTGGAGGGTCTGCAGCAGCGGTGGCCAACTGTAGCCAAATACCACGGGTGGCGTCATGAAAATTTCCCTTTCATAATCCCCTTTCCCTACTATGCCAGAAGAATCCCCTCTTTAACTGAACCCAGGGTCACGGAAACCGGATCTCGACCCCCGTGGTTCCCCAGAGACAGTATAGCCCGGTTCCGAGTACCCCACAACCCTGGGGCACGACCATTGACCAGTAGTACTGAGGCACCCCCAGAGCCATAGGGTACTCGAGACCGGGTTGCTGCTGTTTCTCAGGGAAGTGACCCGGTCCCGTGGCCCTGGGTTCATCTGAAAAGAGTAGGAGTTTTGCTGGCGTTGTTGAAGAAGGGGTCTATATACAAGGTTTTGTGACGCCACCCGTGGTGTGTGGTTAGTGATGGCCAACGCTGCTGCAGAACCTCCGGGGATGATGGATGGCAGCTGGGATGGAATGGCTCTCCAAGGGTAAAGCCAATCCCCGGGTCAGTGTGGATAGTCTATGTGTAGGATGCAGGACGACGAACACAAGCAACAGGCAGACTCACTGTTTTGTCGTTCACTTCGTCCTTTACTGATGATTTGGAGCAGCTGTCCATGGAGTCTTTGAGAGCAACCCGGGGGTTTCTTCCCATCCGGTTGGGTCATTGGCTCCCTTTCTGTGCTCAGTGTATTGGCTCCTGCAGCTGCATAAGCTGAGCTGCCGGCCTTGTCTCTTCCTGCGAGGTACCGGTATGACAGGCAACTTGAATCCTTTCTTCCTACCCTGTTCCCAGGTGTCAGCTTCCAACAATAATACGACCTGTAGGGATCGCTGGTACGTCACTTTGGGATCGCAGGTGAGATGTCAGTCAGATCTCACCAGCGACTTTAGCAACGATCCGGAATGATACAGAGGTCGTTGGGAATTGTCACTCTCGGGCGTAGTATTGGTCGTTGTCCCTTTCAAACACAGCGATGCAGCGTTCCCAGCAGGAGCGCAACGACCAAAAAATGACCCAGAGCTCTTTGTAACGATCAGCGATCTCACAGCAGGGGCCTGATCGCTGATAAGTGTCACACATAGCGAGATCGTTAGCGAGATCGCTGTTATGTCACAAAACCTGTGACGTTACAACGATCTTGCTAATGATCTCGTTATGTGTGACGGGGGCTTAAGTGTTGTGTGTGTTACCTGATGAGAAGACCCTTTTGTTGCTCTCCTGTGACACCACCACCCGGAGGCAGTGATGACACTGTGGCACTTTGACCCAGGGGTGCCACAGTTACATTTAGTAATTTCCTTATTAGTTTCTTCACATTCATTGACTGTCTGCCATGGTGCAGCCTGTGTGCTGCCTGTGAACCGGAGGCCCATCTCTATACATAATCGGCAGTTTGGCACTTCCGGCCACTGTGCCGATATCACGCGCGACGAGCGATGGCGCGCATGCGCCATTGCGAGCCGCCGACACTGGCCGGAAGCGCCAACATGCTGCCGCCCGCTACACTGCCCGCCGCTCCCTGCCACTTCCTCCCATTCCCTCCACCGCCCGCCGCTCCCCGGCACTTCCTCCCGCTGCCCCCACGCTCACCCGCTCCCCGCCACATACTGACGCCACATCCTTCTGCTCCCCCGCTGCTCACACCGACATTCCATGACAGCGGGGGGCGGAGCTAAAACTAAGCCCGTCATAATGAGTGTAACCGAGGACACTCCCACCACATAACACCAGTGTCTCTCAGTCATGCCCATTATCACGCCCCTATTTCAACTCCGCCTCCCTCGCCCATTCAATTTAGCCGCTTATCTCCTCACCCCTCCAGCCCAGAACCGCTTATCTCCTCAACCCTCCAGACCTCAGTCCGCTTATCTCCTCACCCCTCCAGCCCTGAGCCGCTTATCTCCTCACCCCTCCAGACATTAGCCGCTTATCTCATCACCCCTCCAGACCTCAGCTGCTTATCTCCTCAGCCCTCCAGCCCTGAGCCGCTTATCTCCTCAGCCCTCCAGCCCTGAGCCGCTTATCTCCTCAGCCCTCCAGCCCTGAGCCGCTTATCTCCTCAGCCTTCCAGCCCTGAGCCGCTTATCTCCTCAGCCCTCCAGCCCTGAGCCGCTTATCTCCTCAGCCCTCCAGCCCTCACCCGCTTATCTCCTCAGCCCTCCAGCCCTCACCCGCTTATCTCCTCAGCCCTCCAGCCCTCACCCGCTTATCTCCTCAGCCCTCCAGCCCTGAGCCGCGTATTTCCTCAGCCCTCCAGCCCTGAGCCGCTTATCTCCTCAGCCCTCCAGACCTCAGCCACTTATCTCCTCACCCCTCCAGACCTCAGCCGCTTATCTCCTCACCCCTCCACACCTCTGCCGCTTATCTCCTCACCCCTCCACCACTGAGCCGCTTCAGCCGCCTCTATGCTCTGCTACCCACAGAGCCGCCTCTATACTCTGCTAACCACAGAGCCGCCTCTATACTTTGTTAACCACAGAGCCGCCTCTATACTTTGCTAACCACAGAGCCGCCTCTATACTCTGCTACCCACAGAGCCGCCTCTATACTCTGCTACCCACAGAGCCGCCTCTATACTCTGCTACCCACAGAGCCGCCTCTATACTCTGCTACCCACAGAGCCGCCTCTATACTCTGCTACCCACAGAGCCGTCTCTATACTCTGCTACCCACAGAGCCGCCTCTATACTCTGCTACCCACAGAGCCGCCTCTATACTCTGCTACCCACAGAGCCGCCTCTATACTCTGCTACCCACAGAGCCGCCTCTATACTCTGCTACCCACAGAGCCGCCTCTATACTCTGCTACCCACAGAGCCGCCTCTATACTCTGCTACCCACAGAGCCGCCTCTATACTCTGCTACCCACAGAGCCGCCTCTATACTCTGCTATCCACAGAGCCGCCTGTATACTCTGCTACCCACAGAGCCGCCTGTATAATCTGCTACCCACAGATCTGCCTCTATACTCTGCTACCCACAGAGCCGCCCTATACTCTGCTACCCACAGATCCGCCTGTATACACACAATTCATTTCACGGTGCTCCCGATGCAATTGCATCGGGCCTTTTTTACTAGTTTCACAATAAGCCTGGTCTGCGTTTTGCTTTATTTGCGTTTCTATGCGTTTTCCATTGAAACCAATGGGGGCAAAAACGCATGCGTTTTTAGCGGTAAGGGTGTGTGCACACGATTAGGAAACACAGCGTTTTGGACGCAGCGTCTTTGCGCTGCCTCCAAACCGCTGCGTAGTACAGTACAGGCATAGTGGATGGGATTTCAAGAAATCTCAGCCTCACTATGCGTAGCCTGCCCGCAGCGTGTTTGCAGGGAGAAGCCGCCCCGCACCCGCCGCACATGGTGAGAACAGGGCGGCTGCGGTCTCCCTGTGGCCACCCGCAGCTTTCCTCAGGTCCGGAGGAGCTGCGTCCAACACGCAGCTCCTCCGGACCATGTGCACATACCCAAAAAGCGCATAGAAATGCAAACGCAACCCAGCCGCTGCCTTCACACTGGCGTTCCCCTCCGCAGAACGCTGCGGAGGGGAATCGCCATGTGTGCGCAGCACTGCAAGCCACTATGTTTAGAATAGGGACGCACGGTGCTGCGCTTGACAGCGAAGGACCGTGTGCACCCATTCACTCCCATATGTGATCTGTGCGCAGGCAGACGTCTGTGCACAAATCACACACTCCCGCCCGCACCAGGGACGCAACATGTCGCGTCCCTGGTGCGGATGAGACTGTGTGATCTGTGCGCAGGCATCTGCCTGCGCACAGATCACATATGGGAGTGAATGGGTGCACACGGTCCTGCACTGTGAAGCGCAGCACCGTGCGTCCCCATTCTATGGGTGCGTGCACACGATCAGGAAACACAGCGTTTTGGACGCAGCATCTTTGCGCTGCGTCCAAAACGCTGCGTAGTACAGTACAGGCATAGTGGATGGGATTTCAAGAAATCCCATCCTCAATATGCGTAACCCGCCCGCAGCGTGTTTGGAGCTGCTGTGTGGGTTGCTGGCAGTCCGCTCCTCCGCAGCATGTTCATTTCATGCTGCGGAGTCGGTAGTGGCTCCCATCGGGTGACTGCAGGGAGAAGCTGCCTCGCACCCGCAGCACATGGTGAGTACAGGGCGGATGCAGTCTCCCTACAGCCACCCACGGTTTCACTCAGGTCCGGAGGAGCTGCGTCCAACACGCACGTCCTCCGGACCGTGTGCACATAGCCTAAAGATAGCAGCTCGCGGCCGCCGCGGTCACATTGCGGATCCCTCCACAGAACGCTGCGGAGGGGTCCGCAAATGTGAACCCAACTGTGAACTGGACCTACCTATAGAAACCGACTGTGTGACCGGCATCCACACAACACCTATTGATTTCCAGCGAAACTTTCTTTGGGTATGTGCACATCAGTCATTTCTGCATCTTTGCAGAACGACCGGGAACCGGTGGAGAATGGCAGAACTGAGTTTTCTGCACTCGCCAGTGTCCCTGGTTTTGTTAGCGTTTTGCTAATGATTTGCGATCGGGTTACTAGCGGTCGAACAGCGTGTTCTTGGCGATTTCCCCGGCGTTTGTCCTAGCGATTTCCAGACTGGTCTTTGCTGCACTTGTTCAGCTGGACCCGCTGGAAAAACGCTGAAAAGAAGTTGCTTGCTCTATCTTTGACAACCGGTGGAAAACCGGTGAATAAACTGAAATCGTCAAGACAAAAATCGTTCTAATGTACACAGCGTTTTCTAAACTCCATTGACTAGCATGTTAATCCAGCCGGTGGCTAGGATTAACATAAATTAACATAAAACTCAGCGGGAACCGCCGACGGAAAACGTTCAAAAACAGCCCACAAAACGACTGATGTGCACATACCCTCAAGCAGAGGCAGCATGCTGTGCGTCCATAGACATCATCATACCTGCAACTGGAGGAGAATAGTGCACTATTAGCAGTGACACGCCCCATTACAGGCAGTACGCCACCTGCCCCTCGTCATCTACTGTCTGTGACGTCATAAACTACAGGAAGGCGGAGCTTCACTTGTGTACAGTGTGTAGGTGGGTGGCGGTGTTTCCTGTCATTCGGGCGCATCCCTGTGGGCGTGTCACTACGTGACATTTGCGATTCCTGGGATTCTGCATTCTGCACATTACAGCTGGTCGGTCAGAGAGATCCGGGGAAGGAGAACACAAGGTCAGAGGAGCAGTAGAGCCGGGAGGAGAGGTGAGCTGGCTCCAGAGCTGCACTCCCAGCAGTGATACACTCCATCGCTGCACTCCCAGCAGAGATACACTCCAGAGCTGCACTCCCAGCAGTGATACACTCCAGAGCTGCACTCCCAGCAGAGATACACTCCAGAGCTGCACTCCCAGCAGTGATACACTCCAGAGCTGCACTCCCAGCAGAGATACACTCCAGAGCTGCACTCCCATCAGTGATACACTCCAGAGCTGCAACTCCCATCAGTGATACACTCCAGAGCTGCAACTCCCATCAGAGATACACTCCAGAGCTGCACTCCCATCAGTGGTACACTCCAGAGCTGCACTCCCAGCAGTGATACACTCCAGAGCTGCAACTCCCATCAGAGATACACTCCAGAGCTGCACTCCCAGCAGTGATACACTCCAGAGCTGCAACTCCCATCAGAGATACACTCCAGAGCTGCACTCCCATCAGTGATACACTCCAGAGCTGCAACTCCCATCAGTGATACACTCCAGAGCTGCAACTCCCATCAGAGATACACTCCAGAGCTGCACTCCCATCAGTGATACACTCCAGAGCTGCAACTCCCATCAGTGATACACTCCAGAGCTGCACTCATATCAGTGATACACTCCAGAGCTGCACTCCCATCAGTGATACACTCCAGAGCTGCACTTATATCAGTGATACACTCCAGAGCTACACTGCTATCAGTGATACACTCCAAAGCTGCACTCCCATCAGTGATACACTCCAGAGCTGCAACTCCCATCAGAGATACACTCCAGAGCTGCACTGCTATCAGTGATACACTCCAAAGCTGCACTCCCATCAGTGATACACTCCAGAGCTGCAACTCCCATCAGAGATACACTCCAGAGCTGACTGACGAACCAGAGCTGCACTCACAGTGATACACTCCAGAGCTGCACTCCTCAGAATCAGTAGATACACTCCAGAGCTGCAACTCCCATCAGTGATACACTCCAGAGCTGCACTCCCATCAGGATACACTCCAGAGCTGCACTCCCATCAGTGATACACTCCAGAGCTGCAACTCCCATCAGAGATACACTCCAGAGCTGCACTCCCATCAGTGATACACTCCAGAGCTGCACTCCCATCAGTGATACACTCCAGAGCTGCACTCCCATCAGTGATACACTCCAGAGCTGCACTCCCAGCAGAGATACACTCCAGAGCTGCACTCCCAGCAGTGATACACTCCAGAGCTGCACTCCCACAGTGATACACTCCAGAGCTGCACTCTATCAGTGATACACTCCCTGCACTCCCATCAGTGATACACTCCAGAGCTGCACTCATATCAGTGATACACTCCAGAGCTGCACTCCATCAGTGATACACTCCAGAGCTGCACTCCCATCAGTGATACACTCCAGAGCTGCACTCCATCAGGATACACTCCAGAGCTGCACTCCATCAGTGATACACTCCAGAGCTGCACTCCCATCAGAGATACACTCCAGAGCTGCACTCCATCAGTGATACCCCTCCAGAGCTGACACTCCCATCAGTGATACACTCCAGAGCTGCACTCTATCAGTGATACACTCCAGAGCTGCACTCCCATCAGAGATACACTCCAGAGCTGCACTCCATCAGTGATACACTCCAGCAGCTGCACTCCCATCAGTGATACACTCCAGAGCTGCACTCCCATCAGAGATACACTCCAGAGCTGCAACTCCCATCAGAGATACACTCCAGAGCTGCACTCCCATCAGTGATACACTCCAGAGCTGCACTCCCATCAGAGATACACTCCAGAGCTGCACTGCTATCAGTGATACACTCCAGAGCTGCACTCCCATCAGTGATACACTCCAGAGCTGCAACTCCCATCAGAGATACACTCCAGAGCTGCACTCGCATCAGTGATACACTCCAGAGCTGCACTCCCATCAGGATACACTCCAGAGCTGCACTCCCATCAGTGATACACTCCAGAGCTGCACTCCCATCAGTGATACACTCCAGAGCTGCAACTCCCATCAGAGATACACTCCAGAGCTGCACTCCCATCAGTGATACACTCCAGAGCTGCACTCCCATCAGTGATACACTCCAGAGCTGCAACTCCCATCAGAGATACACTCCAGAGCTGCACTCCCATCAGTGATACACTCCAGAGCTGCAACTCCCATCAGAGATACACTCCAGAGCTGCACTCCATCAGTGATACACTCCAGAGCTGCAACTCCCATCAGTGATACACTCCAGAGCTGCAACTCCATCAGGATACACTCCAGAGCTGCACTCCCATCAGTGATACACTCCAGAGCTGCAACTCCCATCAGTGATACACTCCAGAGCTGCACTCTATCAGTGATACACTCCAGAGCTGCACTCCCATCAGTGATACACTCCAGAGCTGCACTCTATCAGGATACACTCCAGAGCTGCACTCCTATCAGTGATACACTCCAGAGCTGCACTCCCATCAGTGATACACTCCAGAGCTGCAACTCCCATCAGTGATACACTCCAGAGCTGCACTGCTATCAGTGATACACTCCAGAGCTGCACTCATCAGTGATACACTCCAGAGCTGCACTCCCATCAGTGATACACTCCAGAGCTGCAACTCCCATCAGAGATACACTCCAGAGCTGCACTCCCATCAGTGATACACTCCAGAGCTGCACTCCATCAGGATACACTCCAGAGCTGCACTCCCATCAGAGATACACTCCAGAGCTGCACTCCCACAGAGATACACTCCAGAGCTGCACTCATCAGGATACACTCCAGAGCTGCACTCCCTCAGTGATACACTCCAGAGCTGCACTCCCATCAGTGATACACTCCAGAGCTGCACTCCATCAGTAGATACACTCCAGAGCTGCACTCCCATCAGTGATACACTCCAGAGCTGCACTCCATCAGTGATACACTCCAGAGCTGCACTCCCAGAGTATACACTCCAGAGCTGCACTCCATCAGGATACACTCCAGAGCTGCACTCATCAGTGATACACTCCAGAGCTGCACTCCCAGCAGTGATACACTCCAGAGCTGCACTCCCATCAGTAGATACACTCCAGAGCTGCACTCCCATCAGTGATACACTCCAGAGCTGCACTCCCATCAGTGATACACTCCAGAGCTGCACTCCCATCAGTGATACACTCCAGAGCTGCAACTCCCATCAGAGATACACTCCAGAGCTGCACTCATCAGTGATACACTCCAGAGCTGCACTCCCATCAGTGATACACTCCAGAGCTGCACTCATCAGGATACACTCCAGAGCTGCACTCCATCAGTGATACACTCCAGAGCTGCACTCCCATCAGTGATACACTCCAGAGCTGCACTCCCATCAGGATACACTCCAGAGCTGCACTCCCATCAGTGATACACTCCAGAGCTGCAACTCCCATCAGAGATACACTCCAGAGCTGCACTCCCATCAGTGATACACTCCAGAGCTGCACTCCCATCAGTGATACACTCCAGAGCTGCACTCCCAGCAGTGATACACTCCAGAGCTGCACTCCCATCAGTGATACACTCCAGAGCTGCACTCCATCAGTGATACACTCCAGAGCTGCACTCCCATCAGTGATACACTCCAGAGCTGCACTCCCATCAGTAGATACACTCAGAGCTGCACTCCCATCAGGATACACTCCAGAGCTGCACTCCATCAGTGATACACTCCAGACCCTGCACTCCATCATGATACACTCCAGGCTGCACTCCCATCAGTGATACACTCCAGAGCTGCAACTCCCATCAGAGATACACTCCAGAGCTGCACTCCATCAGTGATACACTCCAGAGCTGCACTCCCATCAGTGATACACTCCAGAGCTGCAACTCCCATCAGAGATACACTCCAGAGCTGCACTCCCATCAGAGTCACTACACTCAACATGCAGCTGCACCACTCCAGAGCTGCACCACTAACACCGAGTCAACTCCATCAGAGATCACTCCAGAGCTGCACTCCCATCAGTGATCACTCCATGCTGCACTCCCATCAGTGATACACTCCAGAGCTGCAACTCCCATCAGTGATACACTCCAGAGCTGCACTCCCATCAGTGATACACTCCAAAGCTGCACTCCCATCAGTGATACACTCCAGAGCTGCACTCCCATCAGTGATACACTCCAGAGCTGCACTCCATCATCCAGACTGCACTCCATCATGATACATCCAGAGCTGCACTGCTATCAGTGATACACTCCAGAGCTGTCAGTGATACACTCCACGCGTGCACTCCTATCAGTGATACACTCCAGAGCTACACTCCCTCAGTGATACACTCCAGAGCTGCACTCCCATCAGTGATACACTCCAGAGCTGCACTGCTATCAGGATACACTCCAGAGCTGCACTCCATCAGTGATACACTCCAGAGCTGCACTCTCCATCAGTGATACACTCCAGAGCTGCACTCCCATCAGGATACACTCCAGAGTGCACTCTCAGTGATACACTCCAGCTGACTCCCATCAGTGATACACTCCAGAGCTGCACTCCCATCAGTGATACACTCCAGGCTGCACTCCATCAGTACACTCCAGAGCTGCACTCCACAGATACACTCAGAGTGCACTCCCATCAGTATACACTCCAGAGCTGCACTTCCCATCAGTGATACACTCCAGAGCTGCACTCCATCAGTGATACACTCCAAGCTGCACTCCCATCAGTGATACACTCCAGAGCTGCAACTCCATCAGGATACACTCCAGAGCTGCACTCCATCAGTATACACTCCAGAGCTGCACACTCCCAATCAGTGATACACTCCAGAGCTGCACTCCCATCAGTGATACACTCCAGAGCTGCACTCCCATCAGTGATACACCAGCTGCACTCCTCTAACTCGCTGCACTCCCATCAGTGATACACTCCAGAGCTGCAACTCCCATCAGAGATACACTCCAGAGCTGCACTCCCATTCAGTGATAACATCTCCAGAGCTGCACTCCCATCAGTGATACACTCCAGAGCTGCACTCCCATCAGTGATACACTCCAGAGCTGCACTCCATCAGTGATACACTCCAGAGCTGCACTCCCATCAGTGATACACTCCAGAGCTGCACTCATCAGTGATACACTCCAGAGCTGCACTCCCATCAGTGATACACTCCAGAGCTGCACTCCCACAGTGATACACTCCAGAGCTGCAACTCCCATCAGTGATACACTCCAGAGCTGCACTCCCATCAGTGATACACTCCAGAGCTGCACTCCCATCAGTGATACACTCCAGAGCTGCACTCTATCAGTGATACACTCCAGAGCTGCACTCTATAGTGATACACTCCAGAGCTGCACCTACTCAGTGATACACTCCAGAGCTGCACTCCCATCAGTGATACACTCCAGAGCTGCACTGCTATCAGTGATACACTCCATGCTGCACTCCCATCAGTGATACACTCCAGAGCTGCACTCCCATCAGTGATACACTCCAGAGCTGCACTCATCAGTGATACACTCCAGAGCTGCACTCCCATCAGTGATACACTCCAGAGCTGCAACTCCCATCAGAGATACACTCCAGAGCTCACTCCATCAGTGATACACTCCAGAGCTGCACTCCCATCAGTGATACACTCCAGAGCTGCACTCCTATCAGTGATACACTCCAGAGCTGCACTCCATCAGTGATACACTCCAGAGCTGCATCCATCAGTGATACACTCCAGAGCTGCACTCCCATCAGTGATACACTCCAGAGCTGCACTCCCAGATACATCAGTGCACTCACATGATACATCAGGCTGCACTCCCATCAGGATACACTCCAGAGCTGCACTCCCATACAGTGATACACTCCAAGCTGCACTCCCATCAGTGATACACTCAGAGCTGCACTCCCATCAAGTATACACTCCAGAGCTGCACTCCATCAGGATACACTCCAGAGCTGCACTCCCATCAGGATACACCCAGAGCTGCAACTCCCATCAGAGATACACTCCAGAGCTGCACTCCATCAGTGATACACTCCAGAGCTGCACTCCATCAGTGATACACTCCAGAGCTGCACTCCCATCAGGATACACTCCAGAGCTGCACTCCCACAGTGATACACTCCAGAGCTGCACTCCCATCAGTGATACACTCCAGAGCTGCACTCCCATCAGTGATACACTCCAGAGCTGCACTCCCATCAGTGATACACTCCAGAGCTGCACTCATCAGTGATACACTCCAGAGCTGCACTCCCATCAGTGATACACTCCAGAGCTGCACTGCTATCAGTGATACACTCCAGAGCTGCACTCCATCAGTGATACACTCCAGAGCTGCACTGCTCAGTGATACACTCCAGCTGCACTCCCAGGAACACTCCAGAGCTGCACTCCCATCAGGATACACTCCAGAGTGCACTCCCATCAGGATACACTCCAGAGCTGCAATCCCATCAGTGATACACTCCAGAGCTGCACTCCATCAGTATACACTCCAGAGCTGCACTCCCATCAGTGATACACTCCAGAGCGGCACTCCACGTGATACCTCAAGCTGCACTCCATCAGTGATACACTCCAGAGCTGCACTCCTTCAGTGATACACTCCAGAGCTGCACTCCCATCAGTGATACACTCCAGAGCTCACTCCCATCAGGATACACTCCAGAGCTGCACTCCCATCAGGATACACTCCACACGCTCATGACACTCCAGCTCATCCATCAGTGATACACTCCGAGCTCACTCCCTCAGTGATACACTCCAAGCTGCACTCCCATCAGTGATACACCCCAGAGCTGCACTCCCACAGGATACACTCCAGAGCTGCACTCCTCAGTGATACACTCCAGAGCTGCATCCCATCAGTGATACACTCCAGACTCACTCCCACATGATACACTCCAGAGCTGCACTCCATCAGTGATACACTCCAGAGCTGCACTCCACAGGATACATCCAGAGCTGCACTCCATCAGGATACACTCCAGAGCTGCATCCCATCAGTGATACACTCCATGCTGCACTCCCACATGATACACCCAGAGCTCACTCCCATCAGGATACATCCAGAGCTGCACTCCATCAGTAACACTCCAGAGCTGCACTCCATCAGTGATACACTCAGAGCTGCACTCCATCAGGATCACTCCAGAGCTGCACTCCCACAGTATACACTCCAGAGCTGCACTCCCACAGGATACACTCCAGAGCTGCACTCCCATCAGTGAACACTCCAGAGCTGCACTCATCAGTGATACACTCCAAGCTGCATCCCACAGTGATACACTCCAGAGCTGCACTCCATCAGGATACACTCCAGATGCACTCCCATCAGTGATACACTCCAGAGCTGTCATGTGATACACTCCAAGCTGCACTCCCATCAGTGATACACTCCAGAGCTCACTCATCATGATACACTCCAGAGCTGCACTCCCATCAGGATACACTCAGAGCTGCACTCCATCAGGATACACTCCAGAGCTGCACTCATCGTGATACACTCCAGAGCTGCACTCATCAGTGAACACTCCAGAGCTGCACTCCCACAGTGATACACTCCAGAGCTGCACTCCTCAGTGATAACTCCAAGCTGCACTCCCACAGTGATACACTCCAAGCGCACTCCCATCAGTGATACACTCCAGAGCTGCACTCCCATCAGTGATACACCCAGAGCTGCACTCCCAGCAGAATACACTCCAGAGCTGCACTCCCACAGTATACACTCCAATGCACTCTCAGATACACTCCATGCACCCATGTGATACACTCCAGCTGCACTCCCATCAGTGATACACTCCAGAGCTGCACTCCCATCAGTGATACACTCCAGACTGCCTCCAGCAGAATACACTCCAGAGCTGCACTCCCATCACGATACACCCAGAGGTCAACTCCATCGTCATAGATGCACTCCTCTAATCCTCGACTCCCATCAGTGATACACCCCGAGCTGCAACTCCCATCAGAGATACACTCCAGAGCTGCACTCCATCAGTGATACACTCCAGAGCTGCACTCCCATCAGTGATACACTCCAGAGCTGCACTCCATCAGTGATACACTCCAGGCTGCACTCATATCATGATACACTCCAGAGCTGCTCTCCCATAGTGATACACTCCAGAGCTGCACTGCTATCAGTGATACACTCCAGAGCTGCACTGCTATCAGTGATACATTCCAGAGCTGCACTGCTATCAGTGATACACTCCAGAGCTGCACTGCTGTCAGTGATACACTCCATCGCTGCACTCCCAGCAATGATACACTCCAGAGCTACACTCCCATCAGTGATACACTCCAGAGCTGCACTCCCATCAGTGATACACTCCAGAGCTGCACTGCTATCAGGGATACACTCCAGAGCTGCACTTCTATCAGTGATACACTCCAGAGCTGCAACTCCCATCAGTGATACACTCCAGAGCTGCGCTCACATCAGTGATACACTCCAGAGCTACACTCCCATCAGTGATACACTCCAGAGCTGCACTCCCATCAGTGATACACTCCAGAGCTGCACTCCCATCAGTGATACACTCCAGAGCTGCACTGCTATCAGTGATACACTCCAGAGCTGCAACTCCCCTCAGTGATACACTCCAGAGCTACACTCCCATCAGTGATACACTCCAGAGCTGCACTCCCATCAGTGATACACTCCAGAGCTGCACTTCTATCAGTGATACACTCCAGTGCTGCACTGCTATCAGTGATACACTCCAGAGCTGCACTGCTATCAGTGATACACTCCAGAGCTGCACTGCTATCAGTGATACACTCCAGAGCTGCACTGCTATCAGTGATACACTCCAGAGCTGCACTGCTATCAGTGATACACTCCAGAGCTGCACTGCTATCAGTGATACACTCCAGTGCTGCACTGCTATCAGTGATACACTCCAGTGCTGCACTCCCATCAATGACTCACACATGTAAGAGTTATGGCGATTCCTAGCTGACTAGAGTCTCTCAATTTGTCATCAAGTTTCCATGTGATCATTCCTATCTATCAAAGGCGTATCTAGGTTTTCCTGCACTTGGAATGAGGGTTTAGTTTTGCGGATTCCCCCCTTCCCTCCCCCTGCCAAATTTCTCTATGTCCTCGTGTTATGCCAGCACACATCTCTCAGATCCTCCCCCCACCCTTAATTACAGTAAATCATTGTCTTCAGCTCCACTGGAACGGTTAGCACTAACGCTGCGCCTCTGCAGGGCCGCTGAGTGATGTCAGCAGTGTGATCAGCTGACCTGATCATGCTGCTGACGTCCCTCTGACCTCGAAGACACTTGTACAATTGATCACAGGGAGCTAGCATGTTGCACTTTCACTGATCCTGCTGCATGCTTGACAGCAGGATCGGAGAACAGCTGGCTCCCAGTCCAGGGGAGGCAAATTCAGCTGCCGAGGAGATTCCTCGGACTGCCGCGTCGCCCAGTCTGATGATGCCACCCTGGCTACCTGGGCATATGCTCAGCTAGCTCCCCACTACATATGCCTCTACTATCCATGATATAGGGCTAATGTTACTCTATGGGGTATTCACACGGGCAGATCTTAAATGTTCGGCATGTATTACTTGCATCTGCTTTGCAGACAGAAAAACCCGATTATGGAGTCTGATTGATTCTTATTGCTTAAGTATTTCACCTGTAATCAAAGACATAGGCCCCTTTCACATCTAAGGCCAGGGTCACACAGCTGCGTTGGTATCTTTTAGCGGACCTCCGCTAAATACTTAGTTTTTCAATCAGCATTGGAGAGACGTCATTCCCGCCGCTTCCTGGTGACGTGGGCCCTGGTTACCCGATGTTGATCGTGGTAACTAGCTACACATAAGGCTGCCTATGTCCGCTTAAGCCGAGATGTACCATCTGTTAACTTTGTGATTTTTTTCCTGATGAAGGGTTAATTGCTGAAACGCGTAGAAAATAAAAATCACATTAAATAAATCTCCGCAAGTTAAGATTTTTCATTTTAGTGGGAGCGCGGTCTGAGAACCTGTTTTCTTTTTATACTACCCTGTGTTCCTGACCCAAGGGAGACTGCAGCAGCCCGCTATCAGGATATCACTAGATATATCATGAGTGATTTGGTTTGGTTGTGACCCCCACAACCATTAGAAGGTGAGTAGTGTTCACACGCCTTTATTGTATTCATACACAGGTATACCCTATGTTCGCTTTTTCTTCCAGCTTTACTACATACGGTTAGTCAGCGCCATGAGTCCTGCACCCCAACGGCCTTCCACCGCCATAGACTTTACTGGTTGCTCCAGGAAGCTGCACCACCCGTGGGGAGCGATATCACCACTGCTGCCCATCCATCATCCCCAGAGGTCCCGCACCGCAGCACCGGCCCCAGTAACTGGCTAACACGGGTGGCGTCATGACACTTATCCCCTAAATCCTATCCCCCTGAACTTTTTAAAGACTGATCCCCAGGGTCACGGAGCTGGGTCTTGACCCCTGTGACTCCCCTGGAAGCGCTCAAAGCCCGGTTCCGAGTGCCCCACGGCCCTGGGGTGGGTCATGTGCACGCAATGTCCTTTTTAGACATATTGTGCCTAGAACCTGCTTAACCTTCGTCAGGCTGCATAATTTTACAACGTTAACAGGCTGCAGAGGTACAATTGTACCTTCATATATTATTATTGAAATTTGGCCAATATATTCTGGACCAAAACTGCAGGGATGTCACGAAATTTCAGCCCTCTACGGCTTTTCGAAAAAAGTTATTGCAATTTTAAAACGGAATAGTTACAATTGTACCTACTCAGCCGGACGAAGGTTAAAAAGTAATATAAAAAAATGTAAAAAAAGAATGTACACGTGCACAGCAATGTAAAAACTATTTGCTGTGAATACGTTCTGCTTTTTGTGAATTCTCTCAATTGGTTTAGTCTTTTAAAGTTGAAAATTGTCTTAAAGACGTAACCGTTCCATCCTTCTAGCAGCTTGTGCTTGGAAGCTGGCACTACCGATATGTTAAATATGGAATAAAAAAATGACACTGGTGGCAAGGCTGCCACAAGAGACGACCAAAAATAAGTCAGAAAAGACTTCAGGAAAAACACTGCCGGCATTTTTGAAGTATTTTCTGCTTAAAACATGATATAACATGAGTAAACGAGACAGTGTGCACATAGTTCAGCTTCCTCTGATCACTATTACTGATGCATCTTCAGTATGTATGCCATGTTTATTTACCAGTACATTAGTGTAGAGCACATAGGACATTCCTGTCTGACAAACTTCCCATATTATTGCATAAAATCACATACTTAGAAATTCCCCAGTACAATTGCAGCTTAAAGGGAACCAACCACCCCCAATGACCCCCCCGGACTATTAATATCAGTGCCTACACACAGCACATACATGTGCTGCACTGATTTTGGCTAAAAAAACTGTTTTTTAAAACTAAAGATAATGATTTTTAAAGTTTAAACCGGAGCGACGGATGGGCGGTACTTATCTGTGGAAACCGACGATATCTGATGCCAATCATCCCCCCGTCTCCCCTCGCAGCAGTTATGGCCACCCCTTTGTGCAGCGTCACAGCCCTGTGCACGGGCTCGCATGCCCGTGCACACGTCATCATCTGCAGCCGGGAAGCGAGCGCGCGCTCTGTCTTCCTGCGCTCGGCTATGGAAGACAGAGCGCGCGCTCGCTTCCCGGCTGCAGATGATGACGTGTGCACGGGCATGCGAGCCCGTGCACAGGGCTGTGACGCTGCACAAAGGGGTGGCCATAACTGCTGCGAGGGGAGACGGGGGGATGATTGGCATCAGATATCGTCGGTTTCCACAGATAAGTACCGCCCATCCGTCGCTCCGGTTTAAACTTTAAAAATCATTATCTTTAGTTTTAAAAAACAGTTTTTTTAGCCAAAATCAGTGCAGCACATGTATGTGCTGTGTGTAGGCACTGATATTAATAGTCCGGGGGGTCATTGGGGGTGGTTGGTTCCCTTTAAGGCTGCTTTCACACTGCGTTTTTGTGCTGTCCGAGGGGATCAGACTTTTTGCAGCTCCCCTCGGACAGCAACTGATCCAAACTGATGACTGCAATCGGATGCCAAATAGGCATCTTATCCCGATGTTTTGCAGCATCAGTTTGGATCCTCTCCCTGCTCCTCCTGTCACCTCGTCCCCCTCCTGTCACCTTTCTCCCCTCTGTCTGCCCTCTGTCTCCCCTCTTAGTCCCCTCTGTCTCCCCTCTTTGTCCCCTCTTTGTCCTCCTCTTTGTCCCACCACTTTGCACCCCCTCTTTGTCCCCTCTTTGCAGCCCCTCTTTGCAGCCCCTCTTTGCCCCCCTCTTTGCAGCCCCTCTTTGCCCCCCTCTTTGCAGCCCCTCTTTGCACTCCTTCTTTGCAGACCTTAAAAAATAAAAAAAATCTTCATACTCACCTCTCCACGACACCCGCGCTGCTTCCAGCTTCTCTTCTTCTGATGCACAGGACCTGGCGTGATGTCACAGTCACATGACCGGTTACCGCGGTAACCGGTCGTGTGACTGCACTGTGACGTCAGGCCAGGTCCTGGAAGCACAGAGCCGAGTGCAGGAGGCATCGCTGGATCGTGGAGAGGTGAGGATAATTATTTTTTTATTTTTAACCCTTTCATTTCACTGGATATCACTTCTGCAATGTATGAATATACATTGCAGAAGTGATATTATGGCACAGAGCGATTTTAGTGTACTGAGCATGCTCAGTACACTAAGATTGGGTCCGAGGAGACATCAGCTGTTTCCTCGGATCCGCGCTCCATAGGCCCCATGTTATTTGGCACGGATCAGGTCGGATCCAATTCGGTCCGATTTGACCCGCTGTGCCAAAAATCGCAGCAGGCTGCGATTTTGGGCACAGCAAAAAATCGGCCAGAATCGGATTCGTCAAAAATCGGATGCCAATAAGGCCAAATCCGATGTGATCCGTGCCCATAGGATAACATGGGGCCAAAATCTGATCCGTGGCTGTCCGTTTTACAACGGACAGCCACGGATCACAGAAAAACGCAGTGTGAAAGCACCCTTAGCCTAAATTTGCAGTCCAAAACCTTGAACAAGGCACTACACGTGCTGTTGTGTGCACTATGGATAACATTTTAAATGGAATTTGAATAAAAGCCATTTTTATAATCACCAACGGTGGAATAAATGGAGACATTTCTTGCAAATCTTCATACTGGACTGGGTTCGCTCCAATCTTTACTTCGTGCTCATTCGTCTCAAGGTGAGGATTACATCCACGAGTCCGCATAAAGTGGTGAGCTGACTTCCATTTTTATGCTTTATTCTATATTTATACATATGTATAGCTAATATATAAAGTAGAGTGTATGTATGTGTGTGTATGTATCATAGCTCTGACCCTCCAGGTAGCTCCACCCCTCATGGCTCGGGCTGAGTGGTGAGCGGTGTGAGCCAGCTGAGTGTGCTGAGCCAGCTGAGTGGTGAGCGGACTGAGCCAGCTGAGTTGTGAGTGGGGCGAGTCGACTGAGTGGTGAGCAGAGTGAGCCAGCTGGTGAGTGAGGTGAGCTGGCTGATGGCTGAGTAATGAGTCAGCTGAATGATGAGCCGGCTGAGTGGTGGGCCAGCTGAGAGGTGTGTGGACCGACTGAATGGTGTGCGGGTCAGTGCGGGGTGAGTGCGGGTAGAGTGTGGAGACTGCGGGCTGAGCAGGGAGATTGTGGGGTGAGCAGGGAGACTACGGGGAGACTTCGGGCTGAGCAGGGGGGGTAGCTGTCTGTGATACAGGACCCTTGATGATGTTACAGTCATGGGGGCGGTGCTGTTTCGTCATATGCGGTGGCAGCCTGGCTTGTCGTGGTCGTTTCGGCGGTACGCTAGCTGGACAGAAGTCGGAACAGACGGGATAGCGGAATTGTTAGTAGATTTTATATATATACATATATATATATATATATATATATATATATATATATAAAACATACACATTATAATATAATCTACACAAGCAACCCAACCACTTTACTCCTACTGCAACACAATCAGCCCAAAGGTTCCCCGACCGCAACACAACCACCCAGGGATGGAGTATTGAGCTGCCATCATTTATACACCAAAACCTCCAGGACCGATGACCTTAAGTTTACCATGGCCTATATCAGAAGCTGCTATACCCCAATAATGTCTTCCTGCCACCAACCAAATACCACTGAGACTTTCCTCTGAAAGTGACCTATTACTGCCACATGACCTCTTACGTGGCATGGATCCCCCACACTCCCAATACCTGCTTGATTACCTCTCGCAAGTCCAACATCCATAAATCTGTGCCAATAATGTTAAGATGCACCCCGTCCATACGCATGTATTGCCTTGCTGGCGTCTCTAATTCCCTGTGTCTCAATACTAGTCCACCATTCTTACCATAGACCGATCCCCCACCTTAAAAATCTTGATCTGAGCCTTATTGATCTGATCCCCCGACCTTGAGTATCTTTTTGTCAGCCTCATCATAATGTCCAACCGCACAATTATGAGTCCTGAATAAGCCAACCACAATCTCAAAATATCAAACTTAATGTCTCAAAGTAGTTTGTGAGATGAATGAACCCCCATGTAATTACCGCCCACATGCAGCACCAATACACTATGTGCTTGGTTCACTCTGGTGTAATGGGATACCTTTGGGAGTACCCTCCCCCATGTCATCCTAGCAGATACCACTCCACTTGATCATCGCCACAGACCTAGCCTGCCAGAGTTGCCAGCCCCCATGACGCACATCAGCTCTTAGTGCTCCCCAGTACACATAGGAAAGACAGAGGATCCATATTAGGCATGCACCTACAATAAAACAGCACAATCACTACCAACAGAACTATCCATATATACTATAACAATAACCCGTATACAGGAATATGACAATATGACAAAACTGTCCATTCCCCACACCCACCAACTTCTCAAGTCGACACCAAGTGAGGCCACACATAAGAACGGAAGTGAGATGACTCCCGTTTGCCAATTCTCCAAAGTACATAATTTCCTAAACACTACATTATCTCCTAAGCCTCACCTCAAGGCTTCCGTTGCTGCCCCAAGCCGAAAGGAATGAGACCCATACTCCTCTGGTGATTCTACCCACTGCAACAAACATACCTTTAAAACCTCCACAAACTGAAACATAGAGAGCGATGTCCCATCCTCATGTCGCATTAACAAACCCGGATGCCCCCCGAATTTTCAAAAAACTTTTCATTATGCCCACCGGGCATAGCTGATCCCATAAACAACCACCAATCTACCCCAAGCCCACTTGATCCACTTTTGACCACCGAAATAGGCATTCCACTATATCCTACAGCAAAACAATATCACTCAACAAAACATCCCCAACTGCCCTTAAGTAGGGCTAACCAACTCACTAGTCTGAAAAGACTCGTAAAAAGCCAATACAAATGCAACCAAAAATAACTTCACTTTGTATGCCAAAAAACAAACCACCTGCAAAACGACACACCGATCTTCCTAACAATTCAAATGAAATGGGCCTCCTGCTATCCTGACTGCACACACCTCTGCTGAAACCTTTCAAGGGACTGCCATACCAAGAAATCTTGCTGTGTCCCGCACCGCATTCATCTTAAAGAAAAAAGCTAATGCCGCCAACATCTGTCACCGCAGACACTGACCACCCTGCTGCAAAATCCCAGCTCATAAATGCCAACACCAAAAACACCCTGTCCCCATACCTGGAACCCACCTCTGCATTACACACACAATCTTCCCATTCATCACCGATTGTCTAATTCGGTCAAATACTACACCATGGCTAGATCTCATAGCCACCCTGGAGACCCTGCTCTAACTTCCTCCGCGACTAGCTGGAACTGAAAACGAGACAGTGCATGAGCCTCATTGTCCACACCCGGACGTGTTTTGCCACTACACAGATATTCCACTCCAAACAATGCAACACTAGGTGCCACAGAAACGCTTTGATCAGAGGAGATTTTGCCATAAGTGTGTTGATGAACTGCACCACCAAATTATTGCAGTAAAAACACACTTTCTTTCCTGCAAAGTCCGACCCCCAAAGCTCCAGTGCAACCAATATTGGAAAACTCTCCAGCAATGTCAAGTTCTTTAAAGCCCTGTGCTTTCCACAGATGAGGCCATTCTCCCGCACACCAATGTCCCCTGAAACACGCTCCAATACTTGCTGATCCCACATCATCCGTAAATAGCTGTAAATACATATTAGACACCAACTTATCCATCCAGAGTTTGCCCTTTGTAATTTTCCAAAAATGAGATTAAAATTTGTCTCTACTAAATCACCTTCCCTATTGCCTTTTCTTAAATAACATTCCATTTAAGTTTATCCGTGGTTACTGGATCCAATTTACAGTGATGTCTATGGTCTTTAGGAATCCCTCCCCAAAATCCCAATCTCTCACTTTTATCTAACCAGGTCCCGTTCATAGATAACTGGCCGATTGCAGCTCAAAAGCATCCCTCTGATTTCCTTTACAAACAGCATACACACTATAGACTGCGGAGACCCACCCACCGTTTCTCCCCGCTGCGCAATGATTGAGACCACACACAGAGCATCCTTTGATCTTTTATTGAGGGTATCAACGTAACACCGCTCATCATTGTTGTAAACAGGGGGTTGCTTTGTTTTGGCCGCAGCTCCAACCATAGGCACAAATCCGCCTTTAAATCTGAGGGGAAGAGGCCTGATGCCCTCGGCCGTCCATGGCATGTTGGCCCTCACCAAATCCCTCTTCCACCAGCCACGCAGAAGTGAGGACTTGCGCCCGAGCTGCGACCACCACAGAACAACCTCAAAGCCCGGACTGCGCCGTCTTGTCGCTGCTTGAAAAAGGAATTAACCAAACCAAACTTGTTTAAGTGTGCACATCTTCCATGTCAAAATGGCCATTGACCAAATCTAACTGATACATCACCCTGATACGGCAGCCCTGATCAGCAAACAATGGCTCAGAATCCTTCTACTAGGACCGACACCATCTGGAAAGAAACAACAATTAGCATCTCCTTGATATTCGATATACAATACCCAAAATGCCAGGCCAAACATTCTCTATTCCCCATTTTTTCGTCATTATGCCTCATCTATTATTCATGCGTCATGTTTTTTTTTTTTTTATGATATATCAACATATCTATCAAAACACGCAATCTAAATGTGCGCCCTTTATGATAAACATATGTACCTGCGTATACCCTTACCCAGGCAAACACACATGCGCCTGATCTTGAAATTTCATATGCGACGCCCAAAATGCCAAATATCCCAAATAAATATCCCAAAAATCCCAAAATACGTTGTGTTTTTCTTTTTTCATTATCATTATATAACAACGTATTTATCAAAACACGCAACCCAAATGTGTGCCCTTTATGTATGAACCTGTGTGCCTGCGTATACCCTTACCCAGGCGTATGCACGTGACTGTCCGAATATGCGAATGCCCCTGATCCTGGCCCATGCACGCATTGTTACACATGTACTCCACATACGTGTGCGTTACCTGTATGTACCCCTATCACGTTCCCTACGTACATAACCGCGTTCATAATATGCATTACGCGTGCATAACAATGTGGTTGTACTATCTTCAAATAGACGGGCCTACCTCTGCCGCTATGCAGGCTTTGCTTATTTATCTACATGCTGGAAAGACACTGTAGGACTCCTTACCGAAATCGACGAGTTTTAGTCCTCTGGGAGAGAAACCGATCTTCCTAATGGCATGTGTCAAAGTAGAGACCTTGCAAGTTGTAAACCGACCCCGTGATGCATGATTGGAAAAACGGGGTGAACTTTGAGCTAAAACTTATCAGTGTGCTACTACGGGCTTGCTTGCCAGGAGTCACCCACATTTCAGAGCCATAAGATGCAGCAAAGAAAGGCCCCGTAAGGCGAGGATAGTCAATACGTGAAGCGCCAACACGTTTTAAACAAAGAAGATGAAAGTAGGAATTCTCACACAACTTTGCTAACTCATCATCATTGTAAGGCTGAGAATTAATATCCGTCTATTTCCTTTTTTTTAAAAAAAAAAGCACCACTGACTCAGACGAGCTGCTGTAGGTGGCTATGCGCTGCACAAAGCTTGGATAACCGACACACATCATATATGACGAATAGTGTTTTCCTGTCTTGCAAATCCAAAGAAAACTGGAGAATCACCATCATGGACCACCCTGAATAACCAAGTCTTACCATAGGCTCCTTAAAAGCAGGGATCACTGCCAACCACATTTTTTACATCAGCTGGTTCCTAGCACCCTAGAAGTTGGGCGATGAGCACCTTCCCGCCCAGCATAGACCTGTGGTCCCAGGGTTGCTAAGATTGGTGGCTCAAGTGGTTAGCACTGTAGCCCTTGCAGCACTGGGGTCCTGACATCCTGGGTTCAATTCCCACCAAGGACATCTGCAAGGAGTTTGTATGTTCTCCCTGTGTTTGCGTGGGTTTCCTCGGGCACTCCGGTTTCCTCCCACATTGAAAAGACATACTGATAGGATATTTAGATTGTGAGCTCCAAGAGAAACAGCATTACTGATGTATGTAAAGTGCTATGGAATTAATAGTGCTATTTAAATGAATAAATATTATATTATTATTATTATATTACTAGATGGCGGCCCGATTCTAAAGAATCGGGTAGTCTAGAATCCATATATAGTTTATTTACTAATAATTAGGGAGTGCGGTGAAATGAATTGTGTGTATACAGGTGGCTCAGTGGGTAGCAGAGTATACGGTGGCTCAGTGGTTAGCACTGTATAGTGGTCAGTGGTTAGCACTGTATACGGTGGCTCAGTGGTTGGCACTGTATATGGTGGCTCAGTGGTTATCACTGTATATGGTGGCTCAGTGGTTAGCACTGTATACGGTGGCTCAGTGGTTGGCACTGTATACGGTGGCTCAGTGGTTAGCACTGTATATGGTGGCTCAGTGGTTAGCACTGTATATGGTGCCTCTGTGGTTAGCTTTGTATATGGTGGCTCAGTGGTTAGCACTGTATATGGTGGCTCAGTGGTTAGCACTGTATATGGTGGCTCTGTGGTTAGCACTGTATATGGTGCCTCTGTGGTTAGCTTTGTATATGGTGGCTCAGTGGTTAGCACTGTATATGGTGGCTCAGTGGTTAGCACTGTATATGGTGGCTCTGTTGTTAGCACTGTATATGGTGGCTCAGTGGTTAGCACTGTATACGGTGGCTCAGTGGTTAGCACTGTATACGTTGGCTCAGTGTTTAGCACTGTATATGGTGGCTCAGTGGTTGGCACTGTATATGGTGGCTCAGTGGGTAGCAGAGTATACGGTGGCTCAGTGGATAGCGGTGTATATGGTGACTCAGTGGTTAGCACTGTATATGGTGGCTGTATACGGTGGCTCAGTGGTTAGCACTGTATATGGTGGCTCAGTGGTTATCACTGTATACGGTGGCTCAGTGGTTAGCACTGTATATGGTGGCTCAGTGGTTGGCACTGTATATGGTGGCTCAGTGGGTAGCAGAGTATACGGTGGCTGAGTGGTTGGCACTGTATACGGTGGCTTAGTGGTTAGCACTGTATATGGTGGCTCAGTGGTTAGCACTGTATGGGGGCTCAGTGGTTAGCCCTGTATGGTGGCTCAGTGGTTAGCACTGTATATGGTGGGTCAGCGGTTAGCACTGTATGGTGGCCAGGTGGTTAGCACTGTATACAGTGGATCAGTGGTTAGCACTGTATATGGTGGCTCAGTGGTTAGCACTGTATACGGTGGCTCAGTGGTTGGCACTGTATATGGTGGCTCAGTGGTTAGCACTGTATACGGTGGCTCAGTGGTTGGCACTGTATATGGTGGCTCAGTGGTTGGCACTGTATATGGTGGCTCAGTGGTTGGCACTGTATATGGTGGCTCAGTGGTTATCACTATACGGTGGCTCAGTGGTTAGCACTGTATACGGTGGCTCAGTGGTTGGCACTGTATACGGTGGCTCAGTGGTTAGCACTGTATATGGTGGCTCAGTGGTTATCACTGTATATGGTGCCTCTGTGGTTAGCATTGTATATGGTGGCTCAGTGGTTAGCACTGTATATGGTGGCTCAGTGGTTAGCACTGTATATGGTGGCTCTGTGGTTAGCACTGTAATATGGTGGCTCAGTGGTTAGCACTGTATGGTGGCTCAGTGGTTAGCACTATATGGTGGCTCAGTGGTTAGCACTGTATATGGTGGCTCAGCGGTTAGCACTGTATGGTGGCTCAGTGGTTAGCACTGTATATGGTGGCTCAGCGGTTAGCACTGTATGGTGGCTGAGTGGTTAGCACTGTATATAGTGGATCAGTGGTTAGCACTGTATATGGTGGCTCAGTGGTTAGCACTGTATACGGTGGCTCAGTGGCTGGCACTGTATACGACGGCTCTGTGATCAGCAGAGTACGGCGGCTCTGTGGTCAGCAGAGTACGGCGGCTCTGTGGTCAGCGCAGGAAGGAGGCAGAGTGGTCAGCGCAGGAAGGAGGCAGAGTGGTAAGCGCAGGAAGGAGGCAGAGTGGTGAGCGCAGGACGGCGGCTTTGTGGTCAGCAGAGGACGGCGCCTCTGTGGTCAGCAGAGGACGGGGGCTCTGTGGTCAGCAGAGGACGGGGCTCTGTGGTCAGCAGAGGACGGGGGCTCTGTGGTCAGCAGAGGACGGGGGCTCTGTGGTCAGCAGAGGACGGGGGCTCTGTGGTCAGCAGAGGACGGCGGCTCTGTGGTCAGCAGAGGAGGGCGGCTCTGTGGTCAGCAGAGGAGGGCGGCTCTGTGGTCAGCAGAGGAGGGTGGCTCTGTGGTCAGCAGAGGAGGGCGACTCTGTGGTCAGCGCAGGAAGGAGGCAGAGTGATCAGCACAGGAAGGAGGCAGAGTGGTGAGCGCAGGACAGCGGCTCTGTGGTCAGCAGAGGAGGGCGGCTCTGTGGTCAGCAGAGGACGGTGGCTCTGTGGTCAGCAGAGGTTGGCGGCTCTGTGGTCAGCGCAGGAAGGAGGCAGAGTGGTCAGCGCAGGAAGGAGGCACAGTGGTGAGCGCAGGAAGGAGGCAGAGTGGTGAGCGCAGGACGGCGGCTCTGTGGTCAGCAGAGGACGGCGGCAGAGTGATCAGCGCAGGAAGGAGGCAGAGTGATCAGCGCAGGAAGGAGGCAGAGTGATCAGTGCAGGAAGGAGGCAGAGTGATCAGCGCAGGAAGGAGGCAGAGTGGTGAGCGCAGGACAGCGGCTCTGTGGTCAGCAGAGGAGGGCGGCTCTGTGGTCAGCAGAGGACGGTGGCTCTGTGGTCAGCAGAGGACGGCGGCTCTGTGGTCAGTGCAGGAAGGAGGCAGAGTGGTCAGCGCAGGAAGAAGGCAGAGTGGTGAGCGCAGGAAGGAGGCAGAGTGGTGAGCGCAGGACGGCGGCTCTGTGGTCAGCAGAGGACGGCGGCTGTGTGGTCAGCAGAGGACGGCGGCTGTGTGGTCAGCAGAGTACGGCGGCTGTGTGGTCAGCAGAGTACGGCAGCTGTGTGGTCAGCAGAGTACGGTGGCTGTGTGGTCAGCAGAGGACGGCGGCTGTGTGGTCAGCAGAGGACGGCGGCTGTGTGGTCAGCAGAGGACGGCGGCTCTGTGGTCAGCAGAGGACGGGGGCTCTTTGGTCAGCAGAGGACGGCGGGTCTGTGGTCAGCGCAGGAAGGAGGCTCTGTGGTCGAGTGGTCAGCGCAGGAAGGAGGCTCTGTGGTCAGCAGAGGACGGCGGCTCTGTGGTCAGAGCAGGAAGGAGCCTCTGTGGTCAGCGCAGGCTAGGTGGGCGGAGCCATGGCGGGGAGCCCCACGAGGTGGGCGGAGCCATGGTGGGAGCCCCGCGAGGTGGGCGGAGCCATGGTGGGAGCCCCGCGAGGTGGGCGGAGCCATGGTGGGAGCCCCGCGAGGTGGGCGGAGCCATGGTGGGAGCCCCGCGAGGTGGGCGGAGCCATGGCGGGAGCGGTGTAGCGGGACGGCGGCGGGGTAAGTATACTGGAGTGTGTGTGTGTGTGGTGTGGTGTGTGTGTGTGTGCGTGTGTGTCCCTAACGCACTTCCGTCACTTTGGCAGCCACGTCCACGACGACGGAAGTAGTGCCGAATATGACGGAAGTGCACTACGGCAATTATATATTAGATATTAAACAAAGCAAAGATTCAGCTACCCCGTTAAACATAACACAAACAAGAGTGGCCTTTGGCGAAATTCAACATAATACCACCAAGATTACAGAGGTTCCCTGACTGAGAGCGAAAACGCAGCCAGTAGCTTGGTGCAGAGCTCAAGCCAAACCAGGTTCATGCGCCCTACTACTGAAAACAAGTAAGCCTAGGCTTTGGAGTGTCCTGGGAGAAAGTTAGGGGAACAGGATCATATATTTTTTTTTTTTTGCTCGTCAAAGGTCTGGAAAGGATAGAAGCTGAAAGGCGCAGAGGAAGCAGTGTTAAATAAGTCCCTGATTAGCAGATTTTAATGTTTTTATATATATATATATATATATATATATATATCCGGGAGTGTACGACCTGGCTTGGCGCCGCCCTGATGTTCAACACATGACAGACCACAAACTTGCACAACTGTTGCTATGGTGATAGTGTTCAATGAATTTAGGAAGCTATAGGCTGTATACCCCGTGAACAAAATAATTCCTATGTCGTAGGCGAGCATTGACAGCGAACCTGCATATGCTCACCCCAAACCAGTTCGTTGTAACAGTCACTGCAACGTATAATTAGATTACAGTTAGATTTAGAGATGCCTTTTAAAACTTGGTCCTGTGTGTAGACAATGGTTTGATGGCCAGAGCATGCAAGGTCCCGTCAAGGGGCGCTGCATGCGCTTGGTTGTGATAACGGATATCCTGACTAAGCGTTTTGATTGTAATTACGGGTGTACTGACCAAACATTTGGCGACGTGTTATGCGCCTCCTTAACATCATACTTGTCCCATTTAAATTGTTAATAATTAATTTAAGTCTTATATTATTTTGTTTATTTATTTCCTTATTTTTTTATTTTTTATTTTTTTCTAAATAAGCAACCTGTGGGGAGGGGGGGAAGCAGCCGAGTGCCAAATAGGAAATTAATGGACCCATGTGTAGCTGACCAGACAAGAAGGGCAACAGGGAGCTGTACAAGACGAGAAATCGACCTTCTACAGGACTAGGTGTAGAGCGAGCTCGGAGGGATTGTCCAACTACTACATTCAGGCATAAGGCATGAGTGAGAGGTTAAACTACATCGATCAAAGACCGACGTGATCCCAACCTCTGAGATGGAGCCTAAAATTCGGCATCTAATATATAATTACCTTAAGGCACTTCCGTCATATTCGGCACGGTTTCCGTCGTCGTGTCCGTGGCTGCCTCCCAAAGCCTCACTCGCAATGCCTTTGCGAGTCCGCGCAGAAGCAGAATACGCTCAAGTAACTCGCAAAGCCTCACTCACAATGGCTTTGCGAGTCTTCACAGAATAGCCTCCACTGTGAGTCAAAGCTTCACTTGCAATGTCCGGGACTCCTGACTCGCTAACAGTCTCTCTCTCCCTTATCCGCGCACAGTCTGCACCCTCTCCTCACCTCCTGGACTCCACGTAGTCATCTATGGCCCCCGCAGCCCCCTGGAAGTGCAGCCTCTCCATGCCTCCTTCAGGTGCCTGCTCACTGAGGAGGAGGAGGAGGCAGCTCCACGAAGAAGCCGACACAGAAGGGAACACAGGAGGGAGGAACGGAGGGAGAGGGGAAAGCAAGCTGGCTCCTGGGGACAACCTCTCCTTACTGAGGTGAACGAACGAGCTGCAGCCAGGTCACAGAGCAGTGTGTGGCACAACAGCTCCCAGCATGCCACACCTATCTCTGTGATTAGAGCTCTGCCTCTGCCCTCCAGCCTCTGCTCTTCTCTTCCTGTCCTCTGCCCTCCAGCCTCCGCTCCCCTTTCCCTGTCCTCTGCCCTCCAGCCTCCGCTTTCCTCTCCCTGTCCTCTGCCCTCCAGCCTCTGCCCTCCACTCTCTTCTGCCCTCCAGCCTCCGCTCTCCTCTCCCTGTCCTCTGCCCTCCAGCCTCCGCTCTCCTCTCCCTGTCCTCTGCCCTCCAGCCTCCCCTGTCCTTTGCCCTCCAGCCTCCCCTCTCCCTGTCCTCTGCCCTCCAGCCTCTGCTCTCCTCTGCTCTCCAGCCTCCGCTCTCCTCTGCCCTCCAGCCTCCGCTCTCCTCTGCCCTCCAGCCTCCGCTCTCCTCTCCCTGTCCTCTGCCCTACAGCCTCCGCTCTCCTCTCCCGGTCCTCTGCCCTCCACCCTCCGCTCTTCTCTCCCTGTCCTCTGCCCTCCAGCCTCCGCTCTCCTCTCCCTGTCCTCTGCCCTCCAGCCTCCGCTCTCCTCTCCCTGTCCTCTGCCCTCCAGCCTCCCCTGTCCTCTGCCCTCCAGCCTCCCCTGTCCTCTGCCCTCCAGCCTCCCCTGTCCTTTGCCCTCCAGCCTCCCCTCTCCCTGTCCTCTGCCCTCCAGCCTCCGCTCTCCTCTGCTCTCCACCTCCGCTCTCCTCTGCCTCCAGCCTCCGCTCTCCTCTGCCCTCCAGCCTCCGCTCTCCTCTGCCCTCCAGCCTCCGCTCTCCTCTCCCTGTCCTCTGCCCTACAGCCTCCGCTCTCCTCTCCCGGTCCTCTGCCCTCCACCCTCCGCTCTTCTCTCCCTGTCCTCTGCCCTCCAGCCTCCCCTCTCCTCTCCCTGTCCTCTGCCCTCCAGCCTCCGCTCCCCTTTCCCTCTCCTCTGCCCTCCAGCCTCCGCTCTCCTCTCCCTGTCCTCTGCCCTCCAGCCTCTGCCCTCCACTCTCCTCTGCCCTCCAGCCTCCGCTCTCCTCTCCCTGTCCTCTGCCCTCCAGCCTCCGCTCTCCTCTCCTGTCCTCTGCCCTACAGCCTCCGCTCTCCTCTCCCTGTCCTCTGCCCTCCAGCCTCCGCTCTCCTCTTCCTGTCCTCTACCCTCCAGCCTCCGCTCTCCTCTCCCTGTCCTCTGCCCTCCAGCCTCCACTCTCCTCTCCCTGTTCTCTGCCCTCCAGCCTCCGCTCTCCTCTCCCTGTCCTCTGCCCTCCAGCCTCCGCTCTCCTCTCCCTATCCTCTGCCCTCCAGCCTCCGCTCTCCTCACCCCTCCATATGCAATGTACAGTATGTGTATATATCTGTGTATGTAGGCACTTCCGTCACTTTGTCCGCACTTCCCTCAACTCTCTACACACACATACACACACACACTTCCCTATACTTACCACCGGGCCTGCGTCCGCTGCCTAGATCCTCAGTCGACATGTCGCCGCCCCCAAACTACTAGATCCAATATAGCGTCCAAGATGTCTCGCCAAATTACCCGGACGACATATTGAATCCAGTCGTCCGAAGGGCGGCGACATGTCAACTCAGGATCCAGGCGGCGGGGAAGAAGCAGAGTCGGTGGTAAGTATAGCGGAGTGTGTGTATGTGTGTCTGTGTGTGTATGTTTGTGCTGACCACTCTGCCCACGCTGCTGCGCTGACCACTCTGCCCATGGTGCTGCGCTGACCACTCTGCCCACGCTGCTGCGCTGACCACTCTGCCCACGCCGCTGTGCTGACCACTCTGCCCACGCCGCTGCGCTGACCACTCTGCCCACGCCGCTGCGCTGACCACTCTGCCCACGCGCTGCGCTGACCACTCTGCCCACGGCGCTGCGCTGACCACTCTGCCCACGGCGCTGCGCTGACCACTCTGCCCACGGCGCTGCGCTGACCACTCTGCCCACGGCGCTGCACTGACCACTCTGCCCACGGCGCTGCGCTGACCAATCTCACCGCACTCACTGCTAACAACTGAGCCACCGCACTCACTGCTAACCACTGAGCCACCGCACTCACTGCTAACCACTGAGCCACCGCACTCACTGCTAACCACTGAGCCACCACACTCACTGCTAACCACTGAGCCACCGTATACTGTGCTACCCACAGAGCCGCCTGTATACACACAATTAATTTCACCGCACTCCCCTAACTATTAGTAAATAAACTATATATGGATTCTAGACTACTCGATTCTTTAGAATCGGGCTCACAGCTAGTCTAATATATAATTCCCCTAACGCACTTCCGTAAGTTTCGGCGCTGTTTCCGTCATTGTGGCTGTGGGCGCGTAGCGCCCACGCGACCTGCGAAACATTGCCCGCTCAGCGGGCATTGCGAGCCGTTGCAGCGAGCCATTGCCCACGTACACCCCGCCGACCCCGCCAGAACGCCAGCTCCGTCGGTGGCTACAAGCGCCAGGCAATGAGAATACAGCGGGCCGGAGCTACAGACTTCGTCGCTCCGACCGACGAGAGCCGAGCGCCGTGGCCGAAAACAGAACCAAGTGCCTGGCCATGCACAGCTCTAAAGACCGCTATGTATCTCAATGGGCAGTGAGGCGCTATGCTCATTGGTCGGCGCCAGCACACAGCGACCAATGAGCTTCGCGCCTCACTTACAGCGGTAAATTTGAAACTCAAAGTCCTCCATGTATTTCAATGGCCAGTGAGGCGCTATGCTCATTGGTCGGCGCCAGCACACAGCGACCAATGAGCTTCGCGCCTCACTTACAGCGGTAAATTTGAAACTCAAAGTCCCCCATGTATCTCAATGGGCAGTGAGGCGCTATGCTCATTGGTCGGCGCCAGCACACAGTGACCAATGAGTTTCGCGCCTCACTTACAGCGGTAAATTTGAAACTCAAAGTCCTCCATGTATTTCAATGGCCAGTGAGGCGCTATGCTCATTGGTCGGCGCCAGCACACAGCGACCAATGAGTTTCGCGCCTCACAGCGGTAAATTTGAAACTCAAAGTCCTCCATGTATCTCAATGGGCAGTGAGGCGCTATGCTCATTGGTCGGCGCCAGCACACAGCGACCAATGAGCTTCGCGCCTCACAGCGGTAAATTTAAAACTCAAAGTCCTCCATGTATCTCAGTGGGCAGTGAGGCGCTATGCTCATTGGTCGGCTCCAGCACACAGCGACCAATGAGCTTCGCGCCTCACAGCGGTAAATTTGTAACTCAAAGTCCTCCATGTATTTCAATGGCCAGTGAGGCGCTATGCTCATTGGTCGGCGCCAGCACACAGCGACCAATGAGCTTCTCGCCTCACTTACAGCGGTAAATTTGAAACTCAAAGTCCTCCATGTATCTCAATGGGCAGTGAGGCGCTATGCTCATTGGTCGGCGCCAGCACACAGCGACCAATGAGCTTCGCGCCTCACAGCGGTAAATTTGAAACTCAAATTCCTCCATTTATCTCAATGGCCAGTGAGGCGCTATGCTCATTGGTCGGCGCCAGCACACAGCGACCAATGAGCTTCGCGCTTCACTTACAGCGGTAAATTTGAAACTCAAAGTCCTCCATGTATCTCAATGGGCAGTGCGGCGCTATGCTCATTGGTCGGCGCCAGCAACAGCGACCAATGAGTTTCGCGCCTCACTTACAGCGGTAAATTTGAAACTCAAAGTCCTCCATGTATCTCAATGGGCAGTGAGACGCTATGCTCATTGGTCGGCGCCAGCACACAGCGACCAATGAGCTTCGCGCCTCACTTACAGCGGTAAATTTGAAACTCAAAGTCCTCCATGTATCTCAATGGGCAGTGCGGCGCTATGCTCATTGGTCGGCGCCAGCACACAGCGACCAATGAGCTTCGCGCCTCACTTACAGCGGTAAATTTGTAACTCAAAGTCCTCCATGTATCTCAATGGGCAGTGAGGCGCGAAGCTCATTGGTCACTGCATACTCCATTCCAGCTCATACTGCATTATGACAAGGTTCAGGACTGAACTTAAAGAGGACCTGTCAACCCCCATGGATGTGAATCTAATTGCAGCACTGAATGCAGCACGTGTGCTGCATTCAGGCAAGGGTTCCCCCATGTCTGATGGAGGCTGGTACCCCAAGATAATAGTTTAGTAAATCTTACAATTTGGAGCCAAGTAGGCTGTCCCTTGTGCGGCAGCTTGTGTCTCTGTGCCGCCTCCTTGCTGCCAATCACGTCCTCCTCGCTCTGTCTCTACTCCCTGTGCTGGTGACGCTGGCAGAGCGAGGTAATACTTATCCCCGCCCCCAGCCAGCTGTCCCGCCTCCTGCTGTGACGTCAGAGCATTTCCCCGCCCAGCTCCATAGCATAACATGCAGCTGGGTGGGGAATGCTCTGATGTCACAGCAGGAGGCGGAACAGCCGGCCGGGGGTGGGGATAAGCATTACCTCGCTCTGCCTGTGTCACCAGCACAGACAAGCAGAAAAAAACATACTAATGAGAAATAGGAGATATCTGCTGCGACACTGACACTAAATGTGCACAATTCATGAGTGCAATGAGCGGCCGAGCTGCACAGCTAATACAAGTAAAATTATCAAATGTATTATAGCAATCACTGCCCTATAATATAATGCAAATAGGACGACTTAGCTTCAGCAGTGGCCACTGCGGAGTGCCCGGTGACCGACGCCAAGGTGCTTCCATCTCACCGGGTCCTAACACTACGACTGTGAAAAAAAAGAATGCGCATATAGGGTCTTATCTCAGATAACCATTTCACTTAGCGATGTGGAATTGCTCACCTTTGTCAGTTGTGAAACTCACAACTGGTAGAAAAGCATACAAGCAGCTGCTGCAGGGACCGCACTCTCAACGGTGACCGTGGTCGTAATGCAGATTCTTGGACAAAGTGCCTCCGTATCCAAGAATCTGCATTACGACCACTAACACTATGACTAACAGAGTTGTGCAATGTGAATGGGTTTATATGCCCTTATTTCTAATTGAAAAAGGAAAAGTATGTGCTGGATTCCAACAAGATGGAGACCTCAACTGGCCTCCGGGCGGGGAAGGGGGAAGAGGGAGCTCAGTCAAAGGCCTCATTCACATGTCTGTGCCTTCGGCTCATAAGCAGTCCGTGCCAACACATGCCGAAGGCACGGACATACGGGGACCCATGTTCCCCTGTGGACCCATGCAGACATCTGTGATTCCGCATGGACCATGTCTCCGTGTGGAGCACATACGTGTCCGTGTGCTCCACACAACTCTGTTTTTATGCGGAGCCACGGACCGCATTTACGTCCAAACGTCCTGCACACGGATGTTCACACTGTGACATCCATGTGCACGGACCACGGACAAAAGGAAAAAGCTTCAAAATAAAGAGTTTTATACTCACCTTGCTCCAGCGCTGACAGTTCCTCTCACTTCCAGTACCTCTCATTAGGGCTCATGAATATTCACTTCACTCAGCCCGAGAGATGCCCGGAAGTGAGAGGAACTGTCAGCGCTGGAGCAAGGTGAGTATGTGGTGACAGGCTGTCCGTGTGCTATCCGTGGATCCACGGATTGCACACAGACAGCACCCATCGTGTCACACGGCTGTGACACATGGGTCTTTGCCCCGCCCCCAAACGGCCTTGTTTCACACGTCCGATGTGTGAAACCGGCCAAAAAGAATACATAATAGTATGGATGACTGGCATCTAACCTCTAAGTGCAGGTGCTAGCAGAAAAAAACATACTAATGAGAAATAGGAGATATCTGCTGCGACACTAACACTAATTACTGTCAGGCCGGTTTGACACAACCGTGCCCACGGCACGTGTGCGGTCCGTGCCGACACATGCCGGAGGCACGGACATACGGGAACACATGTTCCCCTGTGGCCCCCTTCACACTTCCGTTTTTCGGCACGGACCGTATCTCTGTGTGGAGCACATACGTGTCCGTGTGCTCCACACAGCAACAAGTTAGTTTTTTTGGGGACACACGGACCGCTTTCGCCGTCAAACGTCCATACACACAGATATCATCCGTGTGACATCTGTGTGCACAGACCACGGACGAAAGTGACAACTCTAAAAATAAAGAATTTCATACTCCCCTCGCTCCAGCGCTGACAGCTCCTCTCTCTTCTGATGCCGCTCATTAGGCTCATAAATATTCACTTCACTGAGCCTGACAGCGGCCCGGAAATGAGAGGAGCTGTCAGCGCTGGAGCGAGGAGAGTATGTGGTGACAGCCTGTCTGTGTGCTATCTGTGGATGCACGGATAGCACACTGACAGCACCCATTGTGTCACACGTCCGTGACACATGAGGCTATGCCCCGGCTCAAACGGCCTTGTTTCACACGTCCGTGGTGACACGGATGTGTGAAACCGGCCTCATTGTCGCAGCAGATATCTCCTATTTCTCATTAGTATGTTTTTTTCTGCTTGCACCTGCACTTAGGCCGGTTTCACACATCCGTGTTACCACAAACGTGTGAAACAAGGCCGTTTGGGGGCGGGGCATAGACTCAGGTCACGGACGTATGACACAATGGGTGCTGTCCGTGTGCTATCCGTGAAACCACGGATAGCACACGGACATCCTGAGGAGTCCTTGATAGATTTCAAATCTGAGTAAGGCTGGGGTCACACACACAGATATCTGGGCAGATATTGTTCACAGATCTCTGGTTGCAGTGAAATCATGGACACATTGTTACATTTTGTGGCTGTGTACAAAATGGAGCAATATGTCCATGATTTCATTGCAACCAGAGATCTGTTCAGACGTTGGACACAGAAGTTGGTGTGTGTAAAGCGGCCCTAAGAACGAATAGATATCACTTCCTTGAAAAATGTTAATCAAAACAAAAGATACAATATTATTCTACCACCTGGGAAGTTGCCAGGATAAGAAAGAGAGACAAGCTAGGGAGATTATATTGTACTAGCTGGGTGCCCGATGCACATGCATCGGGATTCTAGCAGAGCGAGTCTCTGACTCGCAATGGCCGCTTTGCGGCCAATGCTTCGCGCTGCTAAGGCGACTCGCCATGCCCGCTGCGCGGGCATAGCGAGTCGCCTTAGAACTGCTCGCAATGGCCGCTGCGCGGCCAATGCTTCGGGCGTATCCACATGACCACGCTGACTCACAGCGTGAGCGGACTCAAAAGGGGCAAAAAACCCATTTGTGATTATATAATAGATAATAGATATGGTCTCCTATGGTGATTGAGAGTAGGCCTGTAGAAGGGAATACAATTGAGGACAGTCCAGCTGAAATAGACTGATCTGCTCTCACTGGTACAATATAGCACCAAGGTCTCAAACTCGGCTGGGTTGGTGGGCCGCACATACAAAAAAATTGATACCGGGGGGCCGCATTATTAAGTGACATTTTTAGTAATTCCAGAATTTTTCGCTCACTGTAGTAATGTTCAAATCCTGATCTCATTTTAGTAATATCCCCACCATGGTTCCCTTCTTTGTAGTAATGTCCCCATCCTGATCCCCTTCTTGTAGTAATGTCCCATCCTGATCCCCCTTCTTGTAGTAATGTTCCCATCCTGGTCCTCTTCTTGTAGTAATGTCCCCATCCTGGTCCTCCTCTTGTAGTAATGTCCCATCCTGGTCCTCTCTTGTAGTAATGTCCCCATCCTGGTCCTCCTCTTGTAGTAATGTCCCATCTTGGTCCTCTCTTGTAGTAATGTTCCCATCCTGGTCCTCTTCTTGTAGTAATGTCCCCATCCTGGTCCTCCTCTTGTAGTAATGTCCCCATCCTGGTCCTCATCTTGTGTAATGTTCTCATCCTGGTCTTCCCTTGTAGTAATGTCCCCATCCTGGTCCCTTCTTGTAATAATGTCCTCATATTGGTCCCCATCCTATATTAATGTCCCCCATTATGGTCATTCTTGTAGAATGTCACCATCTTGGTCCTCATCTGGTAGTAATGTCCCCATTCTGACCGTCATGTTGTAATAATGTCCCCATCCTGATGCCACTTTATAGTGATGTCCCAACCTGGTCTCTCTTCTTTTTGCATACACACACACACACACACAGTCTCTCATACACACTCACATACTCATACACACACTCTCATACACACACATACACACTGATACAAACACACTCATACACACATACACACTCTCTCATACATACTCTCATACACATACACTCTCACACATGCACACTCATATACACCCACTTTCTCATACACACACTTTTACACAGACTCATACACAGACTCTCATACACACACACTCATGCATAAATTCATACATACACTCATATACACACACTCATATACACACACACACACTTTGTCATACATACTCACATACACACACTCATACACACACTCTCGTACACCCACACACTTTCTCTTACACACACTCACATACACTCTCATACACACACACACACTTTCTCATACACACTCACATACACACACTCATATACACACACACTCTCTCATACACACAGTCACACTCTCACACACACACACCTTAACGATGCCGGGATCCACTGTGCAGGGGCCCGCCGTGGTGCGCTGTGTATGTAGCTGAGGGAAGGAGGCTCGAAGCTTGTCATAGCGGCCGCAGGAAGTGATAATAAAGCTGCAGTCCCCAGCACACTGCACCGTGGCGGCCCCCTGCACAGTGGATCCCGGCGTCCTTACGTTGACAATGGTGCCGCGGGCCGCACTTTGAAGCCCTGGGGGCCGCATATTTGAGACCCCTGATATAGCAGAAGCTGGTAGAATTGGGACATTGTATTGGTAGGATCGGATCTCCTTGAATCCTACTATATACTAAGTATATATGAATTTGATGATAGATCCAGCGGTTAGGATCTGAGACCACCATGGGAAATGAAGAATTAATTACTGGCACAATTTCCAAACTGTTTCTTAGGTTTCATTTCACTTTGGGATTGTAAATTCTTTTAGTCCACATTTGATCTCCACTAACTACAAGAGATGTCTGTGGAGCACATCTTAGGAGAAGGGCTAGCATTGAAATGGGGAGTTAGCACTAACCCCCTGTGAGTTCGAGTCCATAGACTGATTACTAAAGAGAATAGGAAATATCTCTACATGGTAGTAAAGGGGTAATAATGAGATAAATGCTTTTATATATTATTATAATTTTTTTTTCTCTCTCATACACACAGGTAAATGATATTGCAAGAGCTATCAATAACAAATAGATATATATCAAATAATAGAATATATGACATTAATATAATTCAGGAAAAATAGCATATTAATGAACAAAAATATGAAGCATGATTTTAGCACATAACAAAGGATTTTATTAGATATTTATCAGATAAGTTGTATATTTGTATTCTTTTAACATATTAATATAAGGTAATGTGAGAAGGATGAAGTAGGAAGTTCAAAGATGTTTTTAAACAAGCGCAAATTAACGGACAGTGTATATATATGGTGTTATATTTGTTTTGAATAAGGCAGTTCTTCCATGGAATAATAATCTGCAAAAGAAGTACATATACATATTTGTTTTAAAAAAAAAAGATTGTTTATGAATAAGGAAAACTATAAGAGTGGAGACTATAATATCTATATACATACATTTCCACCTCTGAGCTAATTAACCACACACATTGAAGTGAACAGCACTTCTCCAAGAGGGTGTGACGTCTCTAAACAATTAAGGCAAAACACTTGAATAGACCAAACAGCTGATTACTTGATCTATACATGTACCGTATATACTCGTGTATAAGCCGAGTTTTTCAGCCCAAAAAATGGGCTGAAAAGTCCCCCCCTCGGCTTATACACGGGTCAATACGGTAATCCTATGGTAGGAGGGGGCACTGCGCAGTATTTCTTACCTTGTCCCCCGTTCTGCAGTGCGTTCCGGTGTCTTCCGTGCTCCGTTCCCGGTCTGCTGGGCCTTGTGGTTCCTCCTGGTTCCTCCTCCTTCGGTTCCATCATGGGGGCTGCCATCTTGCTTCTTCTCTCCGCCCCCGGCCAGTGATGTCAGAGCAGGCCGCGCTGTGATTGGCTAGCACCCGTGATCACATGTCACGGGTGCTAGCCAATCACAGCGCGGCCTGCTCTGACATCACTGGCCGGGGGCGGAGAGAAGAAGCAAGATGGCAGCCCCCATGATGGAACCGAAGGAGGAGGAACCAGGAGGAACCACAAGGCCCAGCAGACCGGGAACGGAGCACGGAGGACACCGGAAGGCACTGCAGAACGGGAGGACAAGGTAGGAAGCTGTGTGTATGTGTGTGTGTATGTGTATATATGTGTATGTGTGTGTGTGTGTGTGTATATATGTGTGTATGTATGGGTATGTGTATGTAAGTAGGCTGGCTGCCAATATAAGCCATACCTCTGGGGCTGCTGTATATACTTCTGGGGCTGCTGGATACTACCACTGGGGCTGTATATACCTCTGGGGCTACTGTATACTACCACTGGGGCTGTATATACCTCTATGGCTACTGTATACTACCACTGGGGCTGTATATACCTCTGGGGCTACTGGATACTACCACTGGGGCTGTATATACCTCTATGGCTACTGTATACTACCACTGGGGCTGTATATACCTCTATGGCTACTGTATACTACCACTGGGGCTGTATATACCTCTATGGCTACTGTATACTACCACTGGGGCTGTATATACCTCTGGGGCTACTGGATACTACCACTGGGGCTGTATATACTTCTGGGGCTGCTGGATACTGCCACTGGGGCTGTATATACCTCTGGGGCTACTGGATACTACCACTGGGGCTGTATATACTTCTGGGGCTGCTGGATACTGCCACTGGGGCTGTATATACCTCTGGGGCTGCTGGATACTACCACTGGGGCTGTATATACCACTGGGGAGGCTGCTGTATACCACACTGCTGGGGGCTGTATACCTGTGCTGGGGTCCACCCTCGGCTTATACACGAGTCAATAGGTTTTCCCAGATTTTGGGGGCAAAAGTAGGGGGGTCGGCTTATACACGGGTCGGCTTATACACGAGTATATACGGTATATAATGACTATGTATTCTATGTTCTGACATGCCTGAGGAAGGCTGTGTGTACAAAGTATGCAGCCGAAACGCGTTGTATGACCCCCCTTTTTTATGCATCAAAACTATTTTTTGTTGTTAAATAAGTTTTTTGAATAAACCTTTGAAAAATAAGAAGAAGGTTTTACTCCATCACTTTGGGAGCGCCCTACATCTTTCCGGATGTTACCTGAAATCCTCCCTTAAGGTTTATAGCAGTAATACACTGTTGGCCAAAAGTATTGGCACCCCTGCAATTCTGTCAGATAATACTCAGTTTCTTCCTGAAAATGATTGCACTCACAAATTCTTTGGTATTATTATCTTCATTTAATTTGTCTTCAATGAAAAAAACACAAAAAGAATTGTCCTAAAGCCAAATTGGATATAGTTCCACACCAAACATAAAAAAGGGGGTGGACAAAAGTATTGGCACTGTTAGAAAAATCATGTGACGCTTCTCTAATTTGTGTAATTAACAGCACCTGTAACTTACCTGTGGCACCTAACAGGTGTTGGCAATAACTAAATCACACTTGCAGCCAGTTGACATGGATTAAAGTTGACTCAACCTCTGTCCTGTGTCCTTGTGTGTACCACATTGAGCATGGAGAAAAGAAAGAAGACCAAAGAACTGTCTGAGGACTTGAGAAACCAAATTGTGAGGAAGCATGAGCAATCTCAAGGCTACAAGTCCATCTCCAAAGACCTGAATGTTCCTGTGTCTACCGTGCGCAGTGACCCCACTTCTTACCCCGAGACATAAAAAAGCCAGGCTGGAGTTGCCAAAACTTACCTGAGAAAGTCTAAAACGTTTTGGAAGAATGTTCTCTCTTTTTGGGCAAAGGTATAAAGGTATAAAAACATAGAGTTTACAGGAGAAAAAAAGAGGCATTCAAAGAAAAGAACACGGTCCCTACAGTCAAACATGGCGGAGGTTCCCTGATGTTTTGGGGTTGCTTTGCTGCCTCTGGCACTGGACTGCTTGACCGTGTGCATGGCATTATGAAGTTTGAAGACTACCAACAAATTTTGCAGCATAATGTAGGGCCCAGTGTGAGAAAGCTGGGTCTCCCTCAGAGGTCATGGGTCTTCCAGCAGGACAATGACCCAAAACACACTTCAAAAAGCACTAGAAAATGGCTTGAGAGAAAGCACTGGAGACTTCTAAGGTGGCCAGCAATGAGTCCAGACCTGAATCCCATAGAACACCTGTGGAGAGATCTAAAAATGGCAGTTTGGAGAAGGCACCCTTCAAATATCAGGGACCTGGAGCAGTTTGCCAAAGAAGAATGGTCTAAAATTCCAGCAGAGCATTGTAAGAAACTCATTGATGGTTACCGGAAGCGGTTGATTGCAGTTATTTGGCTAAAGATTGTGCAACCAAGTATTAGGCAGAGGGTGCCAATACTTTTGTCTGGCCCATTTTTGGAGTTTTGTGTGAAATGATCAATGTTTTGCTTTTTGCTTCATTCTCTTTTGTGTCTTTTCATTGAAGACAAATTAAATGAAGATAATAATACCAAAGAATTTGTGATTGCAATCATTTTCATGAAGAAACTGAGTATTATCTGACAGAATTGCAGGCGTGTCAATACTTTTGGCCAACACTGTATAGGGGAGTTCACCCTGAAGCCGGGCTTGGTCTCTCCCTTCTGGCCTTGAGGTTTTGGTGTTGTATATGTATTGCTTGAGTGGAATACCCCTTACTGCTCTCTGGTGACGCCTAGCAATGGTGACACTGTGGCACTGTGACTCTGGGGTGCCACACAGCTCCAGCCTCTCCTCCTCCCCAGTATACAGCTCCAGCCTCTCCTCCTCCCCAGTATGCAGCTCCAGCCTCTCCTCCTCCCCAGTATGCAGCTCCAGCCTCTCCTCCCCAGTATACAGCTTCAGCCTCTCATCCTCCCCAGTATGCAGCTCCAGCCTCTCCTCCCCAGTATGCAGCTCCAGCCTCTCCTCCTTCCCAGTATGCAGCTCCAGCATCTCATCCTCCCCCGTATGCAACTCCAGCCTATCCTCCTCCCCAGTATGCAGCTCCAGCCTCTCCTCCTGCCCAGTATGAAGCTCCAACCTCCAGTCTCTCCTTCCCAATATGCAGCTCAAGCTTCCAGCCTCTCCTTCCCAGTATACAGCTCCAGCCTCCAGTCTCTCCTCCTCCCCAATATCCAGCTCAAGCCTCCCCTCCCCAGTATGCAACTCCAGCCTCTCCTCCCCAGTATGCAGCTCCAGCCTCTCCTCCTTCCCAGTATGCAGCTCCAGCATCTCCTCCTTCCTAGTATGCAGCTCCAGCCTCTCCTCCTTCCCAGTATGCAGCTCCAGCCTCTCCTCCTCCCCAGTATGCAGCTCCAGCCTCTCCTCCTGCCCAGTATGAAGCTCCAACCTCCAGTCTCTCCTCCTTCCCAATATGCAGCTCAAGCCTCCAGCCTCTCCTTCCCAGTATACAGATCCAGCCTCTCCTCCTTCCCAGTATGCAGCTCCAGCCTCCAACCCCTCCTCTTAGTATACAGCTGCAGCCTCTCCTCCCCAGTATGCAGATCCAGCCTCTCCTCCTTCCCAGTATGCAGCTCCAGCATCTCCTCCTTCCTAGTATGCAGCTCCAGCCTCTCCTTCCCAGTATGCAGCTCCAGCCTCTCCTCCTCCCCAGTTTGCAGCTCCAGCCTCTCCTCCTGCCCAGTATGAAGCTCCAACCTCCAGTCTCTCCTCCTTCCCAATATGCAGCTCAAGCCTCCAGCCTCTCCTTCCCAGTATACAGCTCCAGCCTCTCCTCCTTCCCAGTATGCAGCTCCAGCCTCCAACCTCTCCTCCTTAGTATACAGCTGCAGCCTTTCCTCCTCCCAGTATACAGCTCCAGCCTCTCCTCCTCCCAGTATGCAGCTCCAGCCTGTCCTCCCCAGTATACACCTCCAGCCTCTCCTCCCCAGTATGAAGCTCCAACCTCCAGCCTCTCCTCCTTCCCAATATGCAGCTCAAGCCTCCAGCCTCTCCTTCCCAGTATACAGCTCCAGCCTCTCCTCCTTCCCAGTATGCAGCTCCAGCCTCCAACCTCTCCTCCTTAGTATACAGCTGCAGCCTCTCATGCCTTTCCTCATCCCGAGTATGCAGCACCAGCATCTCCTTCTCCCCAGTATACAGCTCCAGCCTTTCCTCATCCCTAGTATGCAGCACCAGCATCTCCTCCTTTCCAGTATGCAGCTCCAGCCTCTCCCCAATATACAGCTTCAGCCTTTCCTCATCCCCAGTATGCAGCACCAGCATCTCCTCCTCCCCAGTATGCAGCTCCAGCCTCACCTCCTCCCCAGTATGCAGCTCCAGCCTCACCTCCTCTCCAGTATGCAGCTCCAGCCTTTCCCCAATATACAGCTCCAGCCTTTCCTCATCCCCAGTATGCAGCACCAGCATCTCCTTCTCCCCAGTATACAGCTCCAGCCTTTCCTCATCCCTAGTATGCAGCACCAGCATCTCCTCCTTTCCAGTATGCAGCTCCAGCCTCTCCCCAATATACAGCTCCAGCCTTTCCTCATCCCCAGTATGCAGCACCAGCATCTCCTCCTCCCCAGTATACAGCTCCAGCCTCACCTCCTCTCCAGTATGCAGCTCCAGCCTTTCCCCAATATACAGCTCTAGCATTCAGCTCCAGCCTCACCTCCTTCCCAGTATGCAGCGCCAGCCTCCCCAATATACAGCTCCAGCCTCTCCTCCTTCCCAGTATGCAGCTCCAGCCTCTCCTTCTCCCCAGTATACAGCTCCAGCCTTTCCTCATCCCCAGTATGCAGCATCAGCATCTCCTCCTTTCCAGTATGCAGCTCCAGCCTCTCCCCAATATACAGCTCCAGCCTTTCCTCATCCCCAGTATGCAGCACCAGCATCTCCTTCTCCCCAGTATACAGCTCCAGCCTTTCCTCATCCCTAGTATGCAGCATCAGCATCTCCTCCTTTCCAGTATGCAGCTCCAGCCTCTCCCCAATATACAGCTCCAGCCTTTCCTCATCCCCAGTATGCAGCACCAGCATCTCCTCCTCCCCAGTATGCAGCTCCAGCCTCACCTCCTCCCCAGTATGCAGCGCCAGCCTCTTCTTCTTCCCAGTATGCAGCTCCAGCATCTCCTCCCCAGTATGTAGCTTCAGCCTCTCTTTCTCCACAGTATGTAGCTCCAGCCTCTCCTGCATCTTCAGCTCTACGAGCTCTCACCTCCCATGGCGTCTTCCTCCTCGGTGCTCTGCAGTGGGAGATGATCTCACTCTCACCACATGCAGAGACGCCGCAGTACCTCTGACAGGGACTTCTCTGATCTCGGAAGTGCAGACAGTACTTCCATGGTCAGTCAGCTCCCTGTATCCCGAGGTGACTGGAGGTGTAAAGCTGACCCCTCCCCTCCGAAAAGACAACAAATTTCCTACATTGTCTCAGTGAGGGAAGGGAAGTTAAAAGAAAACATTTAAAATATTTTTTTTTTCTGTCTTGGTTTTGCCCCCCCGCAGCCCGGTGTCCTAGGCACGTGCCCTCCAATGTCTAAGGGCAAATACGACCCTGCATACTGACATGTCAGTTGTACCATATAGTGAAAATGGTGAATAAAAAAAACAAAAAACAAACATGTTATTGCACTTTTTTATTTGCTATTTCACCGCACTTGGAATTTTTCCCTTTTTCCTGTACATTATATGGTAAAATAAATGACGTCATTCACAAGAACAACTCGTCCCGCAAAAAACAACAACAAGCCTCATATTTCTATACTGACAGAAAAATAGAAAAGTTATGAAAGAAGAGGAGGGAAAAACGAAAAACAAAAAATTGCCCGGAGGTGAAAGGAAAATAAGTAAATTGCAGCTTGTGTTTTCCAGCACTGGCAGAGGTGAATCCTCCATGTGCACCTGCTATGTATTACTGTCACAAACATTATAAAGTGATAGGATATAGATGCAGAAGGAAGGTGCGGAAGGAAGGAAGGTGTGGAATGAAGGAAGGTAGGTGCGGAGGGAAGGTAGGCGCGGAAGGAAGAAAGGTGCAGAGGGAATGAAGGTGTGGAAGGAAAGAAGGTAATTACGGAAGGAAGATGCAGAAGGAAGGTGCGGAAGAAAGGAAGGTGCTGAAGTAAGGTGCAGAACTAAGGTGCAGAAGGAAGATGTGGAAGGAAGGATGGTACGGAAGGAAGGTGCGGAAAGAAGGTAGAAAGGTGCTGAAGGACTCCTCAACAAACACAAACAACCCCTTTGTTTCTAGTAACAAAATCCTTTATATCATATATGTATACAGTTGTGGCCAAAAGTATTGACATCCCTGCAATTCTGTCAGATAATACTCAGTTTCTTCCTGAAAATGATTGCAATCACAAATTCTTTGGTATTATTATCTTCATTTAATTTGTCTTCAATGAAAATAAACACAAAGGAGAATGAAGCAAAAAGCAAAACATTGATCATTTCACACAAAACTCCAAAAATGGGCCAAACAAAAGTATTGGCACCCTCAGCCTAATACTTGGTTCCACAACCTTTAACCAAAATAACTGCTTCCGGTAACCATCAATGAGTTTCTTACAATGCTCTGCTGGAATTTTAGACCATTCTTCTTTGGCAAACTGCTCCAGGTCCCTGATATTTGAAGGGTGCCTTCTCCAAACTGCCATTTTTAGATCTTTCCACAGGTGTTCTATGGATTCAGGTCTGGACTCATTGCTGGCCACCTTAGAATTCTCCAGTGCTTTCTCTCAAACCATTTTCTAGTGCTTTTTGAAGTGTGTTTTGGATCATTGTCCTGCTGGAAGACCCATGACCTCTGAGGGAGACCCAGCTTTCTCACACTGGGCCCTACATTATGCTGCAAAATTTGTTGGTAGTCTTCAGACTTCATAATGGCATGCACACGGTCAAGCAGTCCAGTGCCAGAGGCAGCAAAGCAACCCCAAAACATCAGGGAACCTCTGCCATGTTTGACTGTAGGGACCGTGTTCTTTTCTTTGAATGCCTCTTTTTTTCTCCTGTAAACTCTATGTTGATGCCTTTGCCCAAAAGCTCTACTTTTGTCTCATCTGACCAGAGAACATTCTTCCAAAACGTTTTACGCTTTCTCAGGTAAGTTTTGGCAAACTCCAGCCTGGCTTTTTTATGTCTCGGGGTAAGAAGTGGGGTCAACTTTAATCCATGTCAACTGGCTGCAAGTGTGATTTAGTTATTGCCAACACCTGTTCGGTGCCACAGGTAAGTTACAGGTGCTGTTAATTACACAAATTAGAGAAGCATCACATGATTTTTCTAACAGTGCCAATACTTTTGTCCTCCCCCTTTTTAATGCTGGTGTGGAATTATATCCAATTTAGCTTTAGGACAATTATTTTTGTGTTATTTTCATTGAAGACAAATTAAATGAAGATAATAATACCAAAGAATTTGTGATTGCAATCATTTTCAGGAAGAAACTGAGTACCGTATATACTCGTGTATAAGCCGACCCGTGTATAAGCCCCCTACTTTTGCCCCTAAAATCTGGGAAAACCTATTGACTCGTGTATAAGCCGAGGGTGGACCCCAGCACAGGTATACAGCCCCCAGCAGTGTGGTATACAGCAGCCTCCCCAGTGGTATTTACAGGCCCCAGCAGTGTTACAGCAGCCTCCCCAGTGGTATATACAGCAGCAGCCCCAGTGGTAGTATACAGTCGCCCCAGTGGTAGTATACAGCAGCCAGTGGAGGTAGTATACAGCAGCCCCAGAGGTATAAACAGCCCCAGTGGTAGTATACAGCAGCCCCAGAGGTATAAACAGCCCCAGTGGTAGTATACAGCAGCCCCAGAGGTATATACAGCAGCCCCAGTGGTAGTATACAGCAGCCCCAGTGGTAGTATACAGGAGCCCCAGAGGTATATACAGCCCCAGTGGTAGTATACAGCAGCCCCAGAGGTATATACAGCCCCAGTGGTAGTATACAGCAGCCCCAGAGGTATATACAGCCCCAGTGGTAGTATACAGCCGCCCGCCCGCCACCCCCATCAGTATATAGGCCCTCCCATCAGGATCCAGGGCCCCCCCTCCTTGCTCCGCCAAACCTGCAAAGTAAAATCATTATACTTATCACTGTCCTGTCGCCGCCGTCCCCGCCGCTGCCATCGCGATCCCCGTCTTCTTCCAGCGTCTTCCGGTTTCCTGTGGTCGGCGCAGGCAATGACGTCATTGCCTGCGACCACAGGAAGCCGGAAGAAGACGAATGAAGCCGGGGATCACGATGGCAGCGGCGGGGACGGCGGCGACAGGACAGTGATAAGTATAATGATTTTACTTTGCAGGTTTTGCTGAGCAAGGAGGGGGGGCCCTGGATCCTGATGGGGGGGCCTGTATACTGATGGGGGTGGCAGGCGGGCAGCTGTATACTACCACTGGGTATATACTCGCGTATAAGCCGAGGGGGGACGCGAGTATATACGGTAATATCTGACAGAATTGCAGGGGTGTCAATACTTTTGGCCACAACTGTATATCTACAGTTCTTTTTTTTTTTTTTTCTTTTTTTATACATACACCCCTCTAATACTTCACACTGCTGCAGTTAATGATTGGACAGGCTGCTCCAAATTGTATTTGTGTCATTAGAGGCACAGTGCTGACCATCCTTCACACTGATACCCTGCACCAGATCTTCTGCTGTGTAAAGACAACAGTGACACAGAGCTATCTCATTCACAGAGCAGAGGCTTTGTCACAGTGTGTCAGGGAGAATGCATCAGATTCCTGTGCAGATGGGAAGGTGCAGACCCCCATCACTGGGCGTCACACAGTTCTCCCTCACTGTCCCCAGCAGCAGAGACCCATCACTGACAGCCCGGACAGTGAGGGAAGAAGTCACTGATAATGATCACTGCAGAGAGCTGCTCATTGTAATCATGGATAGGCCATCATTACAGGAGGACTTTCCCTCCTCCTCACTGCAGAGTTAACTTAGATGCATGTTTCCTGATGCCTGGCTGGGGGGGGCAGCTATACACCAGGTGGTTCTGCCCGGCACTGGGGACAGATGGCTGCTATAGGGGGAGGCTTTGTTACTGTGTGGGGAGGGCTCATTGATGTGGAAGGGGAGGGCCTGTTGCTATGGAGGGTGGGGTTGTTGCTGTGGTGGGCATGCTTGAAGTACAGTAGGTGGAAACGACCAGTTCTTCATTTCCATGCCAGCTCTAATACAAACATGCCCCCTGGTCGTTCTGTTCCAACGCAAAATAGTGATAACTAGGAAACCCTGCAAAATGCTGACAGAAGGTAAATGACATATTGTCAGCATTTTGCAGCCTAGATATACATTGAGATTTTGTGAAAAGCCCGGACAACCCCTTTAATTCCACTATTGCTAGGTGTTGCAACATACCTAATAGCATTACATTCGAAACAACTCGCTCCTCCTATGTTGGGTGAGTGGATTTCAATGGTTCATGACATCCATCACCTGGAAGAATTGTCTAGCAGTGAGACTTTAACACATGAGAAATTCCTAGTTACTTAGCTCCCCTGGTCTAAAAATTCCCACATTCTCAAGGAGAAATCATCAGTTCAATCCTGATCTAACCTGATACCGAACTGATGCTGGATGGGTTATTCCTAATGACTAGATCGAATATCCGTCCACCCCATGGCTACGCTGCAGTGGTCAAGCCCACTGTACCTGTACCATCTCATCTCACCTCGCTGTTTTACAGTAGCCTTTTCATAACTCTTACATTTCCATCTCTGTCCACCACTGATAGTAGATTTGTTTTATAAGACACCCGTGTGTCACATCAACATCAACAAACCTTTTCCAGCCTTTCCTTGTTTGTTGCAGGGCTGGAACTAATGTAATATATGTGCCTGACTTTGTTCACTGTTGTTTGTTTTACATATTGCAAACTTCTACAGAGCGGACTAATCTCACCATACTGCAACTGATTGGCTTTAGTAGAAAGATGTTAATCAAACTCTAATGGTGGGGTTACACGTCCCGATATCGCGGCGATATCGGAGGCAACGGTGCGGGAGCGTGCATTTTTTCAGCCCTTTTCCCGATATCGCATCGGCGGTTTACACGCTGCGATATCGGGAAACAACGTCCCTCCGATGTGTGCGCCCACCAACCCAGTAACGACCATTTAACATGGAAGTTAATGGGTAGCGTCGGCGTACAGATCGGAGTTGGGCTGTCACACGCTGCGATGCTGCTACAACGGCCATGCGATATCGGGGAGTTGAATAGCTCGGCTATTCAACACCGATATCGTTTTGGCATCGTTCCAGCATCAACGCTCAAACCGTACAACGCGCAAACGATATCGGGTCCAACTCGCGACCCACGTGACTTTTTGTCGGAGTTGGGTCGGAGATGGACGCCGATATCGCGGCGTGTAAACCCGCCATAAAAGTCTCAAGCTCAGAGATTTGCAGAATTGTTTGTTACTTGTTTGATTGAAAAATGAAATCAATAAAAAAAAATTGTCTCTGCTCTGTTTTATCAGCTGATGGCTTCCACATAGCTCCTCAGCTGATTGCACATAAAGAGTGATGTGAATGGAGACAAATCAGATAAGATCACAGGAGCTGTGTGCTGACAGCCTGAGCTCAGCACTGTCCCTGCCTGAGGCAACCTGAGACTCTGGTCAGCTGTAGTGCGAACGCTGTGTAGGTCCCGCTCTCTCACTCTTATATGGCCAAATTCAGTGTGTGGTGCTGTAGAAGGATTTTCCTGAAAACCAGCATATGTCAGGTTTAGAAACTGCCTAATGGGGACATTTTCTGGAAGGTTTTTTAAAGGATTTCTTCCAGATTTCACTTATGAAGTATATTTTAAAATTATTACAATCACTTGCTCTACTTATGAATAAACAAAAATTTAAATGGCAGTTTTAGGGTATGTGTCCACATGAAGGTTTTGCTGCGTTTGAGATCAGTTTTGCCTTGGTTTATGTAAATCTATGCTAATCTAATACTGAGTTTTTGGTTTCCATCAAAACCTATGTGATCAGGGAAAAGCTTTCACACACACACACTTTTTTTTCTCTACAGAAACTGGAAATACCACAGGTGTTTCCACTTTAGCAAAAGTTCAGCAAAGAATTGACCTGCTCATTCTTTCTAAAACACAGCAAAACCTGAGGTGTTTCCACTTTCTTCACCAAACAAAAACCAATGTGTTGCGACAGCTAATCCTGGAATCATAGGTTTTGCTGGAAACCAAAAACTCAGGATTAGATTAGCATAGATTTACATAAAACCAAGGCAAAACCTGATCTCAAACGCAGCAAAACCTTTCTGTGGGCACATACCCTTACTTTAACAGAAGAAGACAGAAGACAATGATTTCAAGCCCGCACCTTTTAAAGCAACTAGTCTGTCTGCTCTAAAAAATCAATCAACACAGTGATATCAGCTGCCTTGACTTCGTTAAATTTTTCTCCTGAGCCAATGGACAGATCACTAAACAAATGCAAGCAGGTCATTTATTGGTAAGGCTGGCTTCACACTGCGGCAAGATCCTATCCTGGGCTGTCCGGCGTAAACCAGACAACCCCGGACTGGATTTTGGCCCCATAGAATTCTATGGGGTCGGATGAAGCCGGATGGCAGTTATCTGCCATCTGGTTTCCATCTCTCCGAAACAATCTGTTAGAATTCGGATTTTTCTCCCGGACACAAAAACGTTGCTTGCAACATTTTTATGTCAGGGGAGAAAAATTTCCCCAAATTGGCGTCTCCCAGATTCTCCCGGATCCGAGGCAATCCGGCGCTCCCTAACGTGAGCTTATGGGGCCAGATTGCTTCAATCTGGGAGGATCCGGGAACTGGATACCGCTGGCTGCACGCCGCTGTTGTTTCAGCAACCTGTGAGCCGCAGTCCTGAATCATCAGCAGCGTCAGCTGCGTCCGGCTGCACATCGGACTGGAGAGCATATTAGCCCTCTGGTTCTGTGTGCTGATCCGGTTCGGGGCTGTCAGGTTCATCCCTGACAGCCCTGGATTGGACACTGCCATGGTGTGAAGTCAGCCTAAGGCTGAAACTGTGCTGAAATTGAGTATTTGTGAAGAAATTCAGGAAGTTTTCTTCTTCAGACTATCTGGATCACGGTATGCTTTGATCAGCCAGACATCTCTTACTATGAAAGTGTATAGAGTCTTATTTTGTTGATCTATTGGTTTACTTTCTTAGTTACTTCTGGGTCATGCAGAGCACAGTGTGACCTGGAGAGTCTGAAGAGTGATGACCTCACTGAAAAGAGGAGCAAACTGCGCTGGATACCAGAGAAAGCGCCTGTAGGCGATTACCGTATTTTTCGCTTAATAAGACGAACCCCCACATTTGATGAGGGAAAACACATAGCCTTCATGTTGGCATTGCCCCTCCCCCAATGCTGGCACACTGTCCCCATAAGGCTGGCACACTGTCCCCAAAAGGCTGGCACACTGTCCCCATGAGGCTGGCACACTGTCCCCCATGCTGCCGTACAATTAAAATAATAAACAATCATACTCACCCCTCTTCTCGCCCTTTCGCCGTCCGCGCTATCCCCGCTCTCTGTGCTGTGTCACTCTGCAGTGATGCTCACAGGACCCGGATGCTGGCAAAGACTGCGGGGATGGCGCGGACGGCGAGGGAGCGAGGAGAGCGTGAGTATGATCATGCTCCCATGGATAGTCAGTGCTCTCTACGCTTTCATTGCGTGGAAAGCACTGACTATCCACACGGGACCGTAGCCGCTAAGCTGCGGTCCCGATGTTGTAATATGGGCTGCTCCCGCTGGTGATTGACAGCAGGAAGCAGTGCATATTACAGGAGATAATGAGCGGCCCCATGTGACCATGGGGCCGCTGCTGCAGAATCCTGACAGCCTCCTGACAGCCCCCAGACACCGCTCCACAGCCCCCCTCTCCCACTGCACAACAGTATTGTTTCACTTGTACTGTAAAACGCTGCGGAATATGTTGGCGCTATACAAATAAAGTTTTATTATTATTATTATTTCACTTATAAGACGCACCCCCCAATTTCCCCCAAAATTTGGGGGAACAAAAGTGCGTCTTATAATGCGAAAAATACGGTATATTATCACACTCACACTACGTTACTTGCGCATATGCACAGATTAAAGAAGAAAAAAAAGAAACCGTGCTGCTTTATAAAACCATGATATTTATATACTTTTCAAGAAGGCATCCAGTCTTTTCTTAAATTTTAGTAAATATATAAAAAATATAAGTATTGTAATAGCTTTGTAAAGTAGCACATTTCTTTTTCTGTGCTGCTTTAGAAAACCATCATTTTGCCTAACATATAATATTCTCTTCTCCTTCCAGATTGTAATATGGCACCAGTTACAATAAATAAAAAGGGACAACATGAACCATCACAGTAAGTACTCAATGCAGTATCTAATGTGTACAATCACTTTATACCCTAAAGATAAAGAAAAGTATTGTAGGAAAAGTAATTTGCTAACAAATAATGTGTGTGTAAATCAATTGTACTTTCTCCTAAGCACAATATTATGCTGTACTGTATGAATATATTTTCAAAAAAGCTCTAGAGATGGCTGGAGGTTTAAAGGGAATCTATCAGGATTTTACTAGTGAAACTAGTGGTATGGTTGTTAAGCTTTTAGTATGACAATAAATATATTACGTTTTCTAATAATCTGATGTGCCAGGAATCAAGAAAAAGGCATATGCAAATTAGGCTGGAAATGCATTGATATGTCTCATATAGAGATGGGGAAACCCGTAGACATTCGGGTTTTACCAGGGGTGGGATTCACCCAGTTCCTACTGGTTCTCCCAAACTGGATGTTAAAATCACGCCCAGTTCTCAGGACCGTTAAAGGGATCCTGTCACCTCCAAAAAGCCTCCTAAGCTACAAAATCATGTCCCTGCAGCATCCTATCACTAATCTCACACGCTTTTTGTCTCCTACAAGCAGGGCCACACCGTCCATTGGACAGTATGAGCCCTGAGTCTCAGGCGGTAAGCATGCAGGGGGAGCGGCTCTGTAGAAGGGGGCAGCACCTGCACCACACAGTGGCTTCCTGGCGATGGGCGCCACCGGCTGCAGCATGGTAAGGCACAGCCCCTCCCTCTGCCTGCCCCCCCCCAACGCTAACAACACCCAGAACCCCCCACCCCCCGCTTTTCACCTGCGGCTCAGGCGGCGGGAAGGCTCCATGCACCCCTGCTTAAAACACAAAAGGAGTGTGAGAATAGTGACAGGATGCTGCAGGGACATGTTTTTGTAGCTTAGGTGGCTTTTTGGAGGTGACCGGATCCCTTTAAGAACAAGTGCCTCTGATCAGCTACTGATTCTCATCGGGGCGGGCACTATCCTCCTTCAGCAGGAGCACTGACTGCACCACCCCCTGAGAAAACGCTGACTGCAAGGTGTCAGGAGCATCCTGACATAGGGGAGAGATACTTACCCTTCCTGCAGCTAGTGGTGACAGGAGCCAAGCTGCGGAGCCCTCTCCTCCAGCCGCAGCACAGCAAGAGGATCGGGCGGCCGGTGACATAGAGGGACGGGGCTAATGTAGTGTTTATCAGATCAGGCAGAATGTGAAGTCCAATGAAGGGGGTGGGACTACTCAGAGGGGGCAGATACTGACAGGAAGACAAAGAGGCATAAGAATGAAAACAGCAAGACAGAGAAAGAATGGAACAAGTTCAAGAGACAGTGAGGTGGGACACAAGAGAAAGAGACCGGGACAAGCAGAGAAGAATAGAGAGACGAGAGGCAGGCAGACGCAGGAGACAGACAGGGGTGACAGGTGAGAAGGCTTTGTATAAGACACAGTTTGTCTCCTGTGCCTACGTGCCTTTTGTCTCTTTATTCTTCTCCGCTTGTCCCTGGCTGTCTCCTAAACTAAATTTCTTAAAGGGAACCTGTCACCTAGTTTAGCCCCCCTAACCTATCACTATCTGTCCCTTCAGCTTCCTACTACATTACTAACCATTCCTTTCTGACCTAATAGTGAACTATAAAATTGGAATATAGCGATTATTATTTTATAAACTTACATGCTGCTAGCCGTATGGGCATTCCTAGATGGGTGGCTGTTGTGTGGGTAGACTCTCCGGGTCCGCTCTCTCCCGCCTTGCTTCTGCAATCAATTACTGATCACTCACTCGATGGGCATGATCATTCACTTAGGAGCATGCCCTGATTTCAAATTCCTGCCTCTTTCTTTTGGGTATGACTCTTTCCGGCCACGGCACGGTATTTCTGGACCTGCGCAGTGTGGGTGGTGTATTGGCGTACAAGCTCCAGAGCATGCGCAGTGTGCATTCTAAAGCCGGTCCACTTTTATAGTTCACTATTAGGTTAAAGAGGGATGGTTAGTAATGTGGTAGGAAGCTGCTGTGACAGGTATTGATAGCTATTGGGGCTAAACTAGGTGACATGAGGGCTCGTGCACATGATCCGGAGGCGCTTGTTATTGGAAACAGTGTCTCTCAACCTGATTGATCTTGCGGGTGAACGCAAGGAGACCGCAGCCGCCCTGTACTCACCATCTGCGGTGGTAGCAGGGTGGCTTCTCCCTCCATTCACCTATAGTAGATTGCTCCCAACTCTGCAGCATGAAATTAAATGAGCGTGGCAACCCACACAGCAACTGAAATAACACTGCGGTTGGGAGAAGCACAATAGGCATGGGATTTCTAGAAATCCATCCGCTATGCTTCTACTGTACCACGCAGCGTTTTGGATGCTGCGGCAATATGCTGCGTCCAAAACACTGCTATTTCGGATCGTGTGCTTACACCCTAAAAGGGGTTGTCCAGTCTAAAACCTCAAGTTTGCAGTCACTCTGTGTCACTATGCAAATGCAGTCTTGTGAATGTTTACATTGTACGCTCTGTGCGCTGTGAGGACTCACTGGTGTCGGAGCTGGGAACGGCCATTGCGTGATATGCAGACTCCAGGCCAGAATCCAACTTTTTCTGGCCTTGCACATTCAGTGAGGCCGCTCTCCTCTAGTTGGAGTCTGTCCTGGACTCTGCATATCACACAATGGCTGTCACACAACAGGCGTTCCTGATACTGACACTGGAGATTCTCACAGCATACAAACGGGGCTGCCATTAGGGCATTAATAGTCAGTAAGACTACTGTTCTGAGAGGCCTGGAGTAAAGGAGAAGCACGCCAGACTCCATGGTAATTGAAGCTTTATTAAGCCTCAGCGGTTAGGCCCCACCCTCCCACCTCTATTTCAGTGGGACCCAATATGTTGGTCGAAGTGGGCGTGCCGAATCTGACATCTTCAGAGACTGAGGCCAGCCAGCCCTCTGATCTTTTTGAGGTTTGTACTGTGCAAGTACTAAATAGGAAGGTGCATGGAACTGCACCGAAACGCGTAGGAAATAAAGAAGAATACTGCTACAAGATATATCTTGCATTTCTTGTGTTTCCTGTGGACTCAGCAGCGCGGACTGTTACACACCTTGCTTCCCAAAATTTTGTGACAGTTTTTCCACGTGCGAGTGGTCGGTGGAGGTCCTGCAGCAGCTGACATTACTTTCATGCCTTCAAACCAGTTGTGGGTCACACAACTGGAATAGGTGAGTGGAATCTATATACACTACCCATACTGTCAGTGTCACTTTTGATAGGGCACTATTGCGCCTCTTGTTCCCCCATTTTTATTGATTCCTTGGCCTCGGCAGTTACTTGCACATATTTTTTGCCTGAGGCTGCTGAGGCCAGAGAAAAGGGTGCAGTAGACAATTGTGGTGACAGATAAAGGGGAGGTCGTCCTATCCAATTCGAACAGGGTTCCTTTAGTAATCCTTTCAAAAATTGTAGAAAAACCCTTTAATACAATAAGCCAAGCTAAGATGTGACTGGTGGTGACTGGAACAACTAGTACTCGAAAGGAGTTAATGAGGCTATCAGTGAAGGTATAGGAAGGGTAGGAAGGAGAAAGCTTTAACTTTTTTTTTTTTTTTTTTTGAACCATCATTTTTATTAATGCTTTTGAAAATATTTGACAGATAAATAAACAGACAAGGTAGGCAAACAATATTCCATGAAGGTAATACAGAATGTTTACAATATATTATTGTGACTCAAACAATTAATATTCTTCAAGTTCACTTTCCAATAGATGCCTACTGTCATATTAAGAAAATAATATTCAAACATTTGTGTCAAAGAATACTAAATAGGGGTTCCAAGATGGCCGCCGACTGGGAGAGACGTACATCAGGGAGCTCCGCACTGCCTAACGGGATCCGAGGCATCCTGTCTCTGGGGTACTGAGCAGCAGCCTGGACAGGACCTTGTGTGGTCCCCCTGACAGAGGAGACTGCTAGAGACCCGATATTGAGGGTCCTGAACCCTTGAGGAGCCCTTGGGAAGGATTTGTTTGCTCCCGCCCCTCCTCCGTGCTGGGCTGGGCCGCGCACTACGCCTGAGACCTGCCTGGCCCCCTGGCGAACACAGCTGTGGTGCCTGAGGTGCCTTTCCACTGCTCCCGTCCCTGAGGGAAGGAGAGAGGAGCAGTGGTGGGACCGCAGTAGAGGAGAGTCACGCCGACACAACGGGTACGGCATCTTCCCGCCGACCGCCATCAGTGAGAGGCACGTGTCCCGACGCCTGCCCGCATACCACACACTAGGCACTCGTGCCTCTATTAGGCTGCTTGATTGCTGGAGGCGGCGGGGAGCAGACCGGAGACCAGAGGAGAGAGAGGAGGTGTGTGTCTGGTGTTGGCTTCCACTTGAGGAACTACAGTGATGGAGCGGCAAAACTGAGCAACGATCGTCACCAGAGAGAGGCGGCTGGAGGATCCAGGTACAAGCTGTAGAGACGGGAGGTGGCAGGAGCGGTACCGAGGAGGCTGAGAAGAGGAAGAGAAGCCTGGAGGGGACCCGGCAGGAGGGACATACCTGGCAACAGAGTGAGTAGGGGAGTTCAGGACTCAGTGCCCAGTGACAGAGAGAAGCAGAGAGACCGGCACCTGGGCAGGCTGACACAAAGTGGACGCAAATACAGCGCTATTACAGCGACATTATACAATCTCTCCCTCTTTGATCCTCAACCCAGTGAACTACTACATTTTATGTTTCACTGTATGCACAATCTGCAGGATTGGGGTGACACCTAGTGGACATAGAGACATTGCCTAACGTTATACATGCAAAGCCTAGTACTGCCACCTGGTGACCAGTTAGACCCATTACGCTTAACTATCTCTCTACACACCCAAGTAAGATATAATACAGCCTGGATGCGCCATCTAGTGGGTATTTGAAGATGTTTCCAACAGGGGGCGTGACCTAGCGCTCCATGGAGAAGGTCGCCTGATCCAGGAGCTCCCGGACCCCAGGAGAATAAAGCGGCTTTACAGCACCCCAGACCGGCGCGATCTATCTGCAAAACCTCTCAAGTCTACCTGAACCTTCCCTGACTTGATGGGAAAGGTGAGACCTCTGCATCCCAACCTCCCTAAGCGGGTTTCGGACTATTTCCCGCCGGGCCGTCCAGATCCTGCTTTACTATCCAATATGGCGCCGCCCTCCCCCAGAGCAGCCCGCGCTTCCCGCCGAGAACACCAGGCGCAGGAGGCTGACACAGCGTCCGTCTCCCCTAATTCTCCGGTCACTTATACTTCGATGAAGGACCTCATGACTAACCTCCTGTCAGGCCTCAGGTCCTCTCTCCAGGACGACATGAAGGAGATGGTGGCGGACCTGCGGGGCGAGGTGACCGAGCTGGGTTCCAGGACGGACCACCTTGAAAATAAGGTGGCCGAACTGGTACGCTCGCACAATGATTTATGGGACAAACACGAACGCCTGCAGGACACGATGGCTACGGTCCAGGCGAAAAATTGCGATATGGAGGATCGTAACCGCCAAAACAACATCCGCATGAGATTGATCGCTGAAACGATTCCGGACGCAGACCTCAGAGGATTTCTGCGCGACTTTCTACAAGAGGTATTACCAGAGTTAGACCCTCGCGACTTAAAGATTGACTGGATCCACAGGCTGCCCAAGCCTTCTGGCATTCGTCCTGAACTCCCATGTGACGTAATTGCCAGAATTAAATTCTTTGAAACGAAGGAAGATTTTCTGCGAGTCCTGAGACGAGCGCCGACGCTCTCCGATCGCTTCTCCGTCCTGGAAGTATTTCCGGACTTATCCCCTGGGACTCTGGCGCTGCGAAGAGCGTTTAAACCTTATACCTCTATTCTTCGTGACAAGGATATACAATATCGTTGAGGCCGGCCGACTCGCCTAATTGTGCGACGAATTGACGTCTCCCATGTGTGCCTTTTTCCATCGCAGGCGGCGACTCTTCTGAAAAAATGGGATCTTCTCCCTCCTGACTTTTCTGAACCGCCCCAACGAGACCAGCAGGATCGACGCCAGAAGTCGCGCCCTCGTCGTAGGAGGATCGACCCGGAATGGTCTAAAGTCTGAACTTTGCTAACGCCCGGCTGGGCTCAAGGATTTATTTTTTCTCTCCCCTCTCCTGGGGTTCGCTTTCCTGGCTCCCGAACAGCACCTCCAGGTCGTATGACTCTCCTCTTCTTCTATCTATTCTAGTCTGCCTTTATCATGACTTCTTCTTTCCAATTATCTCACCCTTTCTCTCTTCCTCTCTACTGGTCACCCTCTACAAGGTCGTGACCTCTCTCTTTCTCTCTTACCACCCTTTGCCTTCCTTCCTACGTCTTTTCTGATTCTTCTAACTAAAAGTCCTGCGACCGATGGTCATGTGCTGCCCCTTCGAGCGACCTTTTTCGCTCTGGACAATGACTTTTTTTTCACTCTTCAGCGTTCATTCTGCGACGCTAAGATCACCTGCATATGCTTTTACCTCGGTGATCTGTTTGATTGTTTGGTTTTACTGGTTTTATTTAACTTTTAATTTTTCTAACCTCTCTCCCCAGTCTGGCCCCGTCTGCTCCCTGCCCTGGCCGTGTTGGGCACCAGGGGGAGATGTCGGGTTGTGGGCCTTACTGATTTCCTACCCTTACCACCTACCTTTCCCGGTTGTGACACATTTGGAGGCAGCTTTGCTAGTGATTATTGTAAAGCATTTTTACCTGCATTTCTCTGATAACCTTTTATGCCTACTAAGGTTTTAGCACTTAACGTCAATGGGCTTAACTTGCCCCAAAAAAGATCGCTCCTGCGCTCCCAACTTAGGAGGGCCCGGGCGGAAGTAGTATTCCTTCAGGAGACGCATCTCCGAGAGGAAGATAACTGGCGTTTAGCCTCTCCCTTCTTTCCCCACCAATTTTTCTCTAACAGCCCCGAGAAAAAAGCTGGGGTGGTAATTCTGATTAGCGCCTCTCTTGCACTTGAATTGATCAGCACTCTGTCTGACCCTGAGGGGAGATACCTCTTGATTAAGGCTAAATTAAATGGAGCGTTGTTCTCCCTATTGGTAGTGTATTCTCCCAACAGAGGCCAATATAAATATCTTAAAGGGATCCTGTCACCCCCAAAACACCTCTAAAGCTATTAAAAGCTGTCCCTAGAGCATATTAACACTGTCCCTACACTCCTTTTACCTCCTAAATGCACATAGTCAAAGTGAATAAAAACGTTATTATAGTACCTCATTACTGATGATAATGAGTGACTATGGTATTCATAGTCACTCATCTAGGCTGCCCCTCTTCATCATATCACGCCTGAATAGGCGTGATCTACATCCCAGATTCAAATTCGCGCCTCCCTGCACGCCTCCCCGCTGTGCCCTGTGTCGTCCGAGGCTGCAGTGTGGCTGGGTGACGCGATCCGCGTCATTCCCGGCGCCGGGTGACGTATTTACACCCGCGCCGTGCTGTCAGCTTCAAAATGCGCAATGCGCATGCGCGCCGCGCTGTCAGCTTAAAAATGCGCACTGCGCATGCGCATGCGCAGTGCGCATTTTGAAGCTGACAGCGCGGCGCGGGTGTAAATACGTCACCCGGCGCCGGGAATGACGCGGATCGCGTCACCCAGCCACACTGCAGCCTCGGACGACACAGGGCACAGCGGGGAGGCGTGCAGGGAGGCGCAAATTTGAATCTGGGATGTAGATCACGCCTATTCAGGCGTGATATGATGAAGAGGGGCAGCCTGGATGAGTGACTATGAATACCATAGTCACTCATTATTATCAGTAATGAGGTACTATAATAACGTTTTTATTCACTTTGACTATGTGCATTTAGGAGGTAAAAGGAGTGTAGGGAAAGTGTTAATATGCTCTAGGGACAGCTTTTAATAGGTTTAGAGGTGTTTTGGGGGTGACAGGATCCCTTTAAGAAATTACTTGAGGATGTCACCCCCTCTATGGAGGGTCATAAAATAGTTGCAGGAGACCTGAACGCTCCTCTGTTCAAGAAACTCGACTGCTCTACCCCCACTGCATTCCGAACGGACCTAGCACCCCTGGTGTCCGCGGCTGGCCTTCATGATGTATGGCGCTATCTACATGACAACGAACGGGACTATACTTTTTTCTCCTCCAGACACAAGTCATTTAGCCGAATAGATTATATCCTGGTCAATGACTCGCTCCTCCCCCTGTGCTTACAAGCAGACATTGACGTCATTACCTGGTCTGACCATGCCCCTGTCTCTCTCATACTGTCTGACTCCACTCCTCGCTCTCCTAAGACCCCATGGAGACTCAACGATTACCTACTGATGTCCCCGAAAAATCAGGAACTTTTGACCTCTCAAATAAAGGAATATTTACTTTTAAATGCAACACCAGATATTGCTCCAGAGGGTTTATGGTTTGCCCATAAAGCGGTCATTCGTGGGCACTGTTTAAAGTTGGCGGCTCATTCTAAAAAACTGCTGAATGCTAACCTGAATCTCCTCTTAATGGAAGTGAAATCTCTAGAGAAAGCATACTTAGCTAATGCTGATCCCGCAACTCTGTCGGCTTTCTCATTGGCGCGTGGTCGCCTTCGAACCCTCCTGTTGTCCTGAGTGGAACACCAGTTAAAGAAGGTCAGATCTACGTATTATGGCATGGGTGACAGGGCTGGGGCCTTGCTGGCACGCAGGGTCAAGAAATTGAAAATACGTTCTAGGATCACTTCCTTGAATTCCAATACCGGCACCCAGATTCGTAACCCTATACAGATCACTGAGCAATTTAGGAACTATTTCGGCGAACTATACAACCTCTGTAAATCGACCTCCACTCCCCAACCTTCTGCCGATACTATCTCTACTTTCCTTTCAAAACTTAACCTTCCGGCCCTGAATGCTGACCAATTGGCATTTTTGAACAGCCCGATTTCCCTTGAGGAAGTCCTTGGAGTGACTCGTTCCTCCAAGAAACACTCAGCACCCGGTCCTGATGGATTCTCTTATATCTATTATTCATCCTTTGCCCCCTTACTGGCACCTCATCTCCTTGAACTGTTTCGGTTCTGGCAACGAGAGGGACGAGTCAGGCCGGAGGGTCTGATGGCGGCTATCTCGACCATTCCTAAGCCGGATAAGCCCCCGACTCTCCCAGGCAGTTACCGCCCGATATCATTGCTCTTAAGACCGTTGTTACCTCCCTGATCGCCTTGGATCAGGTTGGCTTTATCCCTGATAGGCAGGCGAGAGATGCGACTCGGAGGGTGATTAACCTCCTGGAGGTTTTGGAGCAGAGAGGGACCCCCAGTGTACTCTTGTCCCTTGATGCAGAAAAAGCTTTTGACTGAATGCACTGGGGATACCTGGCAGCCGTCCTAGACAAGTTTGGTTTCCAGGGTAATATCCGTTCTGGGATACTGGCCCTATACTCCTCCCCGTGTGCCTATGTGAAGGCTGGAGGTTTTTCCTCCACCACGTTTGCCATCACCAATGGGACGAGACAAGGCTGCCCCCTCTCTCCTCTAGTATTCACTCTTGTGATGGAACCGCTGGCGGCTGCAGTCCGAGCTTGCTCGGATATCTCGGGTGTGAGGGTTGGTCAGATGGAGCATAAAATTACTCTCTATGCTGACGACGCCCTCCTCTCTTGCACGAACCCTACTACCTCTATTCCAGCTGTGCTCTCTATCCTTTCTGAATTTTCTGCCATCTCCTATTATAAACTGAACCTCACCAAATCCTCATTGCTACCGGTGAACTTAACCCCCCTCATGCAGTCTGGGCTACGCTCTCAGTTTCCTTTCCTCTGGGCCCCCCCGGGATTCCATTATTTGGGCATCCAGATTGCCCCCATGTCTACCCTCCTTAGAGTAAATTGCGAAGCTCTATTGACCACTTTGAAATCACTGTGTGCTCAATACTCAATTGTCTTGGATCGCTAGGATAAACTTGACCAAGATGATGTTGCTCCCCAGGCTTATCTATGTGTTTAGATGTATTCCCCTCCTATTTACCAGACACTATTTGAACCTCTTCCAGTCTCTTCTGGGGAAGTTCATCTGGAATGGTAAGCCCCACCGGGTGGCCCTCTCAACTCTTACATTGCCGATATCACTGGGGGGTTTGGGAATGCCAGACATTTTGACTTACTATCGCGCTATCAAATTGGATATTGCCAAGATCTGGTGGGCTGAAGGCCCCCCTCGCGATGGCTCCAGATGGAATCTACTTATGCCCCTCATAACTCCACTAGACTTCTCTTAGAGATGTCATACCTGCACCCCTCCCCACCTAGTTCTCCGTTGAGATCTATGCAGGCCTTACTGTCAGTATGGTATAAACTAGCGAGGACCCACATGCCCTACTTATCCAGATATATCTCCATTGGGGCGATAGAATCATGTATGACCAATATATCACTCGCGAAATGGAGAGAGGCAGGTATCTTACTTCTGTCAGACATCCAAACCGGGGGTAGAGTTGTATCATTCTCAAACCTATCTCGAAAATTTGCTGTCCCGGGCTCAACTTTCTTTACCTATTTGCGGGTACACCACTTTCTTGCTACATGTACCCTGCCGGAGTGGGATCCTTTAGCGGTAGACTTGACTCTCCAGTCCCTTTTCAAGCAGGTGGGTCATTCCCGGAGTGGAGTGTCCATCGCTTATAGGGCCCTGACTGCCAGTCGTGCTACGGCCAAACTCCCATACATGCTTCGCTGGGAGACTAAACTTAGTTTCACTGCGTCTCTGGAGGACTGGCAGGAGGCTTCGGGCCATGCCGCTAGGTATACCCGGTGCATAAACCACCTGGAGCAATCTAAAAAGCTTACACTAAACTGGTACCTGCCCCTGCCCGAGTCGCAAGATTTGGAGGCCAGGGTGCCTCCACTTCTTCTCCTCTATGTTGGAGGTCTTGTGGCTCCACCGGCACCGATGCCCATGTTTGGTGGGAGTGCCTGGTTGTCCAGACTTTTTGGACGTCCCTAAACTCTCTCTTGACAACCTTGACGGGCCTCCCTATACCCCGGACTGCCAAACTGGCCCTTTTTGGTGTGGGCCTTGGCGCCTTCCCTAGTCCACTGAGGCCTATCATCACGAACACCCTGATAGCCGCCCGCCAAACCATAGCTGCGCTCTGGAAGTCGACCTCTTCCCCCACCACTTCAGCAGTTGTCGCCCGTCTCAACAACCACCTGACCCATGAGATAGCCCTCTCCCATGACCTCCCTCACAGGACTAAGGTTCTTAATTGGTGGGATCCATGGATCGCCGTCCCCTATAACTCGGTTGTTGTCCCGGAGTGACACCCTCGGACCTCTACAGCCCTCGAAGTGCTGGGGACCTTGCGCCCTGTGACTCCTATGAAGTTCTGATGTTCTCATACACCGTTTTCTATTTGTATGATACCTTAATGTTAAAAGTATACATGCTTATGTGTATCTCTGCCTCCCCCACTCCCCTCCCTCCCCTACCCCCAATACTCCCCCCCCCTCTCTTTCTTTCTTCTCCCCCTTCCCCTATATGATTTACTTCATGTCTAATTGCTTTTTGTGTGTTGTTTGATGTATAATGTTCTTTATACTCTCAATAAAAAGCCACAGGTTTAAAAAAAAGAATACTAAATAGAGTTGAGCCTTTACGACTCAATCAGAAGACTTATAATATTAACTAGATGGCGGCCCGATTCTAAAGAATCGGGTAGTCTAGAATCCATATATAGTTTATTTACTAATAGTTAGGGGAGTGCGGGGAAATTAATTGTGTGTATACAGGTGGCTCAGTGGGTAGCAGAGTATACGGTAGCTCAGTGGTTAGCACTGTATATGGTGGCTCAGTGGTTAGCACTGTATATGGTGGCTCAGTGGTTAGCACTGTATATGGTGGCTCAGTGGTTAGCACTGTATATGGTGGCTCAGTGGTTAGCATTGTATACGGTGGCTCAGTGGTTAGCACTGCGCGGTGGCTTAGTGGTTAGCACAGTATGATGGCTGAGTGGTTAGCACAGTATACGCTGGCTCAGTGGTTAGCACAGTATGATGGCTCAGTGGTTTTCAGTGTATATGGTGGCTCAGTGGTTAGCAGTGTATTTGATGGCTCAGTGGTTTTCACGGTGTGAAGACTTAGTGGTTTGCACAGTATGATGGCTCAGTGGTTAGCAGTATGATGGCTCAGTGGTTTTCAGTGTATATGGTGTCTCAGTGGTTAGCACTGTATTTGATGGCTCAGTGGTTTTGACGGTGTGAAGGCTTAGTGGTTTGCACAGTGCCGTGGCTCAGTGGTTTTCACAGTGCGTTGGCTCAGTGGTTAGCTCTGCGCAGTGGCTCAGTGGTCAGTGCAGCATGGAGGCAGAGTGGTATTCGCAAGATGGAGGCAGAGTGGTCAGCGCAGGATGGAGGCAGAGTGTTGAGCGCAGGATGGGGGCAGAGTGGTCAGCGCAGGATGGGGGCAGAGTGGACAGCGCAGGATGGAGGCTCAGTGGTCAGTGCAGGATGGAGGCTCAGTGGTCAGCACAGGATGGAGTGGTCAGTGCAGGATGGAGGCTCAGTGGTCAGCACAGGATGGAGGCTCAGTGGTCAGCGCAGGATGGAGGCTCAGTGCTCAGCGCAGGATGGAGGCTGAGTGGTCAGCGCAGGATGGAGGCTGAGTGGTCAGCGCAGGATGGAGGCTGAGTGGTCAGCACAGGATGGAGTGGTCAGCGCAGGATGGAGGCTGAGTGGTCAGCGCAGGATGGAGGCTGAGTGGTCAGGACAGGATAGAGTGGTCAGCGCAGTATGTAGGCTCAGTGGTCAGCACAGGATGGAGGCTCAGTGGTCAGCACAGGATGGAGGCTCAGTGGTCAGCACAGGATGGAGTGGTCAGCACAGGAGTGAGTGGTAAGCACAGGATGGAGGCTGAGTGGTCAGCACAGGATGGAAGCTGAGTGGTAAGCGCAGGATGGAGCCTGAGTGGTCAGCGCAGGATGGAGGCTGAGTGGTCAGCGCAGGATGGAGGCTGAGTGGTCAGCACAGGATGGAAGCTGAGTGGTAAGCGCAAGATGGAGGCTGAGTGGTAAGCGCAGGATGGAGGCTGAGTGGTCAGCGCAGGATGGAGGCTGAGTGGTCAGCGCAGGATGGAGGCTGAGTGGTCAGCGCAGGATGGAGGCTGAGTGGTCAGCGCAGGATGGAGGCAGAGTGGTCAGCACAGGATGGAGTGGTCAGCACAGGATGGAGGCTGAGTGGTCAGCACAGGATGGAGTGGTCAGCGCAGGATGGAGGCTCAGTGGTCAGCGCGGGATGGAGGCTCAGTGGTCAGCGCAGGAATGGAGGCAGAGTGGTGAGCGCAGGATGGAGGCAGAGTGGTCAGCACAGGATGGAGTGGTCAGCACAGGATGGAGGCTGAGTGGTCAGCACAGGATGGAGGCTGAGTGGTCAGCACAGGATGGAGTGGTCAGCGCAGGATGGAGGCTCAGTGGTCAGCACGGGATGGAGGCTCAGTGGTCAGCGCAGGATGGAGGCAGAGTGGTGAGCGCAGGATGGAGGCAGAGTGGTGAGCGCAGGATGGAGGAAGAGTGGTGAGCGCAGGATGGAGGCTCAGTGGTCAGCGCAGGATGGAGGCTCAGTGGTCAGCGCAGGATGGAGGCTCAGTGGTCAGCACAGGATTCAGTGGTCAGCACAGGATGGAGGCTCAGTGGTCAGCACAGGATGGAGGCTCAGTGGTGAGCACAGGATGGAGGCTCAGTGGTCAGCGCAGGATGGAGGCTCAGTGGTCAGCGCAGGATGGAGGCTGAGTGCTCAGCGCAGGATGGAGGCTCAGTGGTCAGCGCAGGATGGAGGCAGAGTGGTCAGCTCAGGAAGGAGGCAGAGTGGTCAGCGCAGGATTCAGTGGTCAGCACAGGATGGAGGCTCAGTGGTCAGCACAGGATGGAGGCTCAGTGGTCAGCGCAGGATGGAGGCTCAGTGGTCAGCGCAGGATGGAGGCTGAGTGGTCAGCGCAGGATGGAGGCTGAGTGGTCAGCGCAGGATGGAGGCAGAGTGGTCAGCGCAGGATGGAGGCAGAGTGGTCAGCTCAGGAAGGAGGCATAGTGGTCAGCTCAGGAAGGAGGCAGAGTGGTCAGCGCAGGATGGAGGCGGAGTGGTCAGCACAGGATGGAGTGGTCAGTGCAGGATGGAGGCTGAGTGGTCAGCGCAGGATGGAGGCTGAGTGGTCAGCGCAGGATGGAGGCTGAGTGGTCAGCGCAGTATGGAGGCTCAGTGGTGAGCACAGGATGGAGGCTCAGTGGTCAGCACAGGATGGAGGCTGAGTGGTCAGCACAGGATGGAGGCTGAGTGGTCAGTGCAGGATGGAGGCTAAGTTGTCAGTGCAGGATGGAGGTTGAGTGGTCAGCGCAGGATGGAGGCTGAGTGGTCAGTGCAGGATTCAGTGGTCAGCACAGGATGGAGGCTCAGTGGTCAGCACAGGATGGAGGCTCAGTGGTCAGCACAGGATGGAGGCTCAGTGGTCAGCGGAGGATGGAGGCTCAGTGGTCAGCACAGGATGGGGGCTCAGTGGTGAGCGCGGGATGGAGGCTCAGTGGTGAGCGCGGGATGGAGGCAGAGTGGGCAGCGCAGGATGGAGGCAGAATGGTGAGCGCAGGATGGAGCAAGAGTGGTCAGCGCAGGATGGAGGCTCAGTGGTCAGCGCAGGATGGAGGCTCAGTGGTCAGCACAGGATGGAGGCTCAGTGGTCAGCACAGGATGGAGGCTCAGTGGTCAGCACAGGATGGAGGCTCAGTGGTCAGCACAGGATGGAGGCTCAGTGGTCAGCGCAGGATGGAGGCTCAGTGGTGAGCGCAGGATGGAGGCAGAGTGGTCAGCACAGGAAGGAGGCAGAGTGGTCAGCGCAGGATGGAGGCTCAGTGGTCAGCGCAGGATGGAGGCTCAGTGGTCAGCGCAGGAAGGAGGCAGAGTGGTCAGCGCAGGAAGGAGGCAGAGTGGTCAGTGCAGGAAGGAGGCAGAGTGGTCAGCACTGGATGGAGGCAGAGTGGTCAGCACAGGATGGAGGCTCAGTGGTCAGCGCAGGATGGATGGTGAGTGGTCAGCGCAGGATGAAGGCTCATTGGTCAGCGCAGGAAGGAGGCAGAGTGGTCAGCGCAGGAAGGAGGCAGAGTGGTCAGCGCAGGAAGGAGACAGAGTGGTCAGCGCAGGAAGGAGGCAGAGTGGTCAGCACAGGACAGAGGGTGAGTGGTCAGCACAGGACAGAGGGTGAGTGGTCAGCGCAGGACAGAGGGTGAGTGGTCAGCCCAGGACGGAGGGTCGGTGGTGAGTGCAGGACGGAGGGTCGGTGGTGAGGCCAGGACGGAGGGTTGGTAGTCAGGCCAGGACAGCGGCTCTGTGGTCAGCAGAGGACGGAGGCTCAGTGGTCAGCGCAGGACGGAGGCTCGGTGGTCAGGCCAGGACGGCGGCTCGATGGTCAGCAGAGGACGGAGGCTCGGTGGTCAGCAAACGAAGGAGGCTTGGTGGTCAGCCCAGGACGGAGGGTCAGTGGTCAGGCCAGGACGGAGGCTCGGTGGTCAGCGCAGGAGAGGTGGGTGGAGCCAGGTGGGAGCGCGGAAAAGTGGGCGGAGCAAGGTGGGCGGAAATTGGCGGGAGCCCCGGTAGGTGGGCGGAGCTTGGGGGAGCCCCGCGAGGTGGGCGGAGCTTGGCGGGAGCCCCACGAGTTGGGAGGAGCCTGTTGCGAGGTGGGCGGGGCCAAGCGGGAGCGGCGCAGCGGGATGGCGGTGGGGTAAGTATACCGGAGACTGGTAGTCTGCATGAGAGTATGAGTGTGTGTGAGTGTGTGTGGGGGGGGAGGGGTACGATAGTGTTGTGTCAGGGGAGTACGTGTGTGTGGACGTGGGTTGGGGGGGTGAGTGCCGAGTAGTGTGGGTCGCGAGGGTACTCCCGCTTAGGACGGCCATCTTGGTCCACCCTGAGCGGGTGTACCCTGGGACAAAGTTACGGAAGTGTGTGCAAAGTGACGGAACTGACGTCACAAATCTCTTGTGGTTTATATATTAGATACATAGATATATTAAAAAAACCATCCCCCCCTCTAATCCCCTACCAAACTACCATTACTTTCAAAACATGGATTCATGTTAATCTTCCTGCTTCAGTGTCTATTCAGCGCAAACACCACATCTCAATTTTCCTAATGGGCCTCCCAAATCTTCCAACGCATACCACTCTGTAGTCTTATAGGGTATCATAAAGGTCTCGATTTCAGAAACCGAGAAGTGTTTTTCTACAAACGGTCTCCATTTAAGAAAGAATTTCTTTGTCAGTTTCTTCGGACTTTTAAGCGTTTCTCTGGATTCTAGGGTCAAGACTTTTTTAAGGGTGTCCCGAACCATTTCCAACCCGGGCGTGAAATTTTCAAGCCAGTGTTGGAGAAGCAATTTTTTCGCCACCATAGCAATCGTATGCAATAGTATGTGTGGTGATCCCATCCCATCAGCCTTCCCTGTATAGTGGAACAGCCACATCATTGGATCCAATCTACGGTCTCTGGGATAAAGATCACAAGCCAATCTCCCAATTCTGTCCCAAAAGTTTTGTGATTCCGGACATGACCATATCCCATGTTCTAAATCAGTCATATGCTCCTTGCATTTGGGACAGTGGATCCATCTCTCTTGATTGGTCGGGGAGAGTGGGATATTAAAGCCTTGTATTGTGCTATGCATAAGTCTAAATTGTGTGTCTCTCCACTATTCACTGGTAATAGCTTTTCTGACCGTACCCTATCCCTCCAGTATTTTTTGTGTCAAAATAGGGTCATCTATATGTTACTTCCACTTGGAGAATAGTTTGTGAGTGGTGGAAGGTCTGAGAATGTGTTGCAATTTAGCATATAGGGAGGATATTGACAGGTCCTCCCCCCTCATTCCCAACAAGTCATCCCAAACTGCACTGCCAATTTCACCCGAGATATCACACAGTCGGGACATGAGGTGCTGGTATAACTGAAGGTATTGTAGTATGTGAGCTGCGGGGAGATTGTATTTAATTAGAGTCTCCCTTCCCGTCAACTATCTTCTCTCTTGTGTATGCATAAAGTCGCCCAAAGTTGCAATACCTCTTGCTCTCCATTCACGAAAGAGAGCATTATCTCTACCCTGTGGAAAGGCAGGACAGGCCCAGGGGGATAATCTTTTAGATATTTTCCATGAGAGATTAAGCTTTTTCCTGACCGCTTTCCATGTCATCACCGTGTCTTTACATATTGTTTTATGTTTGACATTAGGTGGTAGTTCTGAAAGTGAGGAATGCAGCAAACCGGACAGTGACCAAGGCTTCGACCACTCCCCCTCCAGACCCACATCCGAGAATCTGGTGGTATTGTTTATCCAATCCAGGACATTTCTCATGATGCACGCTAGATTGTAACCCCTGATTGCATTAAAGTAGAAATGGCTATCCTTGCCCTTTTGCCCCCCCACAAGAACCCCGTAAAGGCAGTATTCAGCTTCTTAATGTCAGTATGTTTTAGGAGCATGGGTATCGACTGCAGCGGGTAGAGCAATCTCGCAAAGCTAATCATCTTAATAAGATGACAGCGGCCTAGCAATGACAGAGGCAGATTCTTCAATCCTTTTAGTTCTTTTTCAATTTTGTCTATAATTGGAGCATAGTTGAGTTTATAGATCAGGCCCGGAGATCTAGCCAACTGAACACCTAAGTATTTCAGGCTATCTCTAGCCCTAGGGATTCCAAATAATGTCTCTCCCCTCACAGTATTCTTCTCATCTTTGAGAAAAAGTATTTCACATTTGTCCTTATTTAAGGGGAAGCCTGAAAATGTTCCTATTCTGTCTATATCATCTAGAATGAGTTGGAGATCTCTCTGTGGGTTCTGGATGAAAAGAATAATATCGTCTGCAAATAAGGATACTTTGATCTCCGACTCGCCCACTCTGATCCCTTCGAATAAACTATGTGATACCAGATATATTGCTAAGGGTTCAATCGCTAAATTAAAAAGAAGGGGAGACAATGGGTAGCCCTGCCTCAAGGCCCTTTTCAAGTCTAAACGTATCTGACAGAAAACCCGGTATACTAATGCAGGCCTTAGGATTATGGTATAGTGATTTTAAATATTGGCGAAATGGTCCTATTAGTCCAACACAGTCGAGGACCTGATCCAGCCATGACCACCTCACATTATCAAATGCTTTTTCGGCATCAAAGGTGACCATGGCCGGATTCCTTCCCCCAGCCCCGTCATCTCGAAATCTCACCACATCCAGAAGAAGCATCGCTCTCCTGATGTTTGTTGTTGTAGAGCGTCCTTTAACAAAGCCCGCCTGAAGCGGCGAGATCAGTTTGGGTAAAATTTTGGCCAGTCTATCAGCTAGGATTTTTGAAAGGAGTTTAAGATCCTGATTTATAAGTGAAATAGGCCTGTAGCTGGCCGGGTCCATTGGGGGTTTATTAGGTTTTGGGAGCAACTTTATATTCGCCATATTCATTCTTTCTGGTATGTTATATAATTCTCTCAGCGTGGGCGAAATTTGTTCTTTTAGCGTTTTGAAAAAGACTCCATTGAAGCCATCTGGGCCAGGAGCTTTTCCTGGACCTAAAAGATTAATTGCGGATAAAATTTCCTCTACAGAGATAGGACTATTTAGGAACTGTCTATCATCTTCCGTCAGCCAAGTCATTTTTATGGAGTTCAACCGTGTCTCACCCCCCTGTCCCACTGAATCCCCCTCCTTGTATAATGAAGCGTAAAATTTCCCTAGAACTTGTACTATTTTCCCAGGATCAGAACACACCTCCCCACGGCCATCCCTGACTGACAGAATAGGGACAGCAGGATGCCTGCCCTTTGCCAGATGTGCCAATAGGCGCCCGGCCTTGTCACCAAATCTGTTCAATTCAATTTCCATATGGCTTCTATATAGTTCCTCTCTCCTACTAGCCCAAGAATCGAATGCCTTTTTAGCTTTCAGCCATTCTTCTTTGAGTCTGTCATTGTCTGCCTGTACATCAGGTATGCACCTCTTACAGTGGTGCTAGCCTTTATGTATTGCTCTTTTACCCGTTTTTTCATTCGAATGGTGTAAGCCATAACTTGACCACGAAGAACTGCTTTTGCTGTTTCCCAAAATAAACCCGGGGTAGTTTGGTGTTCCGAATTGTTCCTGCAGTAAGCCGCCCACCACTCTCCAAGAAGCCTGACGAAGTTCTCTTCTCTCACTAGAGTGTCAGGAAATCTCCATAGGTAGTCATTACCTTGCTGGTATATATCTCTAGTTTCTAATATCATCGGACTATGATCTGAGATAACCATGTCCCCTACCTTAGCCTCTAACACTTTATTAAACAACAAGGGAGAGGCCAAGAACATGTCCAATCTCGACCAGGAGCCATGGACGTGGGAAAAGTGAGTGTATTCCCGTTCCAGAGGGTGTAGCGTGCGCCATGAGTCAGTCAGGTTACAGTGAGTAAGGAATTCCTCCAGAAAACCTGGCCTTGTAGGGAGTGAAGTTCGTGTGTTCCTCTGTCTCCTATCCTCTCCTTCATTGACCACCATGTTGAAATCCCCCAACTAATCTATTGCATTCCTCTTCTGGTAGAAGTTGGTTCTGCAGTTTTAAGAAGAAAGGTTTTTGCCCCACATTCGGTGCGTAAAGATTATAAATACTGTAGGTGCTATTTTGTATCTGCAAGGTCATATGTAGCAGTCTGCCCTCGCCGTCTGTCTCTGTGGACAAAATTGTGTAAGCTAAAGATTTATTTAATAAGATTAGTACCCTGGCTTTTCTGTTTACTGTACTGGAACCGTAAACCTCTCCCACCCACAGCTTTTTAAGTGTAAAATAGTCCTTGGATGTCAGATGGGTCTCCTGAAGCAAGGACACATCAGCCTGCAATCTTTTAAGATGGCGGAGTACCATCATGCGCTTCGCTGGGGAGCGCAAACCCTTTACGTTCCATGAGACCCATCTAACCATCCCCCAGCTCTCAGTTGAGGTTTCGCAACAAATATGTGGCTCTAAATAGTGATTCCTGCATGACCGAAATCTGATGTCTAGGCCTGTGTTGGATGCAGTTTGTATGGTCATCAAGTCCAGCAAAGGTAGTAAGGTATTTTTCATTCCCTCCCTCTTCCCCATCCCAAATGATCCCCCCCAAACTTTACTCTCTCTCCTCAAAACAGTAGCTATGTGACTTCACTTTTTTCCTCCCTGCTCGTAACGCATGTACACCCCTAGCCATCCCAACAGCCACTAATAACATATAGTTGGAATGTATATACATATACAAAAATACAAAAAATCCCAAGCCCCATATAAGGGAAGATAAAATATCAAACCCACATGAGCACCAGATATGGTGATCAAACAAGATCAAAACAGTTATATCAGATTCACGTCCTATGATGATACCATAGAAATAGGTAATAAAATAAATTAACCGAAGAAGGCTTCAAATCAAGTACCCTCCCCACCTCCCCATCCAGATACGATGAGTGACCTTAATCTTGGTCATGTCCTCCCGATCCGCCTAATCTTGAACCTGTAAGGGAAGAGAGGAGAAGAAGAGAAAAAAAAAAAAACCCTCCTTCAAAACAAAACATTTTCATTCGCATGACGCAGAACGTCAGGAACTCCTCACTGCTCCCACTCTTCCAACTCTCTCCAGTGTGGAGCTCTATTTCTCATCTTTTTCATCCTCCTTTGATAAGTCCAGCCAGTTTTTTGACAGTGTTTCTTCGATCAGTCATTGGTTTGGTTTCTTCTTGTTCCATCTAGACGAAGGTTGTCGTTGCTGTCTCGGTGTCATGAATCTCGATGGCGATCCTTCTGTCGACGTCTCTGAACGCAGTCTGTAGGATCTTGTAGGTTCAGGGCCTCTTTCCTGTTCAAGTTCAGGGTCAGGGGCCATGCCTGTTTCTTTTGGACTATTAGATCTCGAGCGCGTCGTATCCGTGGATTTTAGACCCCCAGTCAGGACAGCCATTGCTTCATCCGGGTGGGTGAAGGATCTCATTGTTCCGTCTTGATCTCTAAACCTCAAGGTAGCAGGGTAGTTCAGCTGAACCCGAATGTTCTTTTTAAACAGGGAAGTACATATTTCGCTAAAAGCTTTCCTGCGTCTAGAGACCTCCACAGAGTAGTCAGCAAAGATTAGAGATTTGTAGCCCAGAATCACGAGGGGCTGCCTTCTTGCTTTATATGCACGTAATATCTCTTCCTTGTCTCTATGATTCAAGTACTTGGCGATGGCGTGTCGTGGAGCGTCCGTTGTTTTGTTCCGTGTTGACCCGGTTTGTCCAGCACCTCCGGCTAAATCACGGGGAGGCCCAATTCTGTGTGTTTGTTCTGTTCTGCATTTGTGTTTTAAACCAAGTTCTTTTGGCAATTCCACCTCAAACACCTCTTCCAGTTGGTTTAAGGAGATAGTCTCAGGGAGACCCACAATTTTAAGATTGCTTCTGCGGGATCTATTTTCCAGATCATCTAACTTATTAAATGCAATTGAAGATTGTTTCTGGAGAGTTTGGACTTGTTGTTCTAGCTCTATTATTCTGTCCTCCGCAACTGAGATTCTGGACTCTGCCTCCTGCAGCTGCTGGTCATGCTGCTCTATCTAGTTTTGCAGGTCTTGGGTACTTGTAGCCACCAGGTCATTGATTGCATGCTTGAAGTCCTCGACTAGTTGTACAGCCAGCTCTTTAGCCAGAAGTTTATAGTCTATTTTACGAGCTGCAGCTGCAGCTGCCACCATTGCCTCTGTGCTGCAATCCCCAGTGTAAGGCCGGTCTCCTATATGGCTTGTTTGCTGCCTCTCCGCCTCTGCACTTTGGGGACCAGACCCTGTCTCCCCTCCAGTTTTCTCTCCTCTCCCCTGTATGCCTCGCTCCTCATTACCTTTCCCCTTCTCTTGTGCGGGTTGTATCTGCCTTGCTCCGGCTTCCGCAGGTGCCATCAGTGCTTTCGTGCCTTTTTCTCCGCCTCCGCCTTCAGCGCTATTGTTCCCGGTCTCTCCGCACCTTGTCACATATTTGTCCATAGTGGACGTTACTCCGGTCTTTCCCACCAACATCTCCGGCTCTCAGGGCTCACTGGGGCTTGGTGGTTTGCGTGGCTGGCGGGATGGGTGCCGGAGCCTCTTCACACCCGTCCCCACATGGAGGCGCCAGAACCTAAGTTCGAAAGCTTTTACTTTTAAACTAGTATGATTTGTATTTTGTGGTTGAGGAAAGTCTGTGTAAAAATGGGTGTGGCTAACAAAATTGGTGTGGCACCTAAATGGGGTTTGGATTTAAAATGGGCATGGTTTACGAACACAAACAGAGAACCTATTGTTCAAAATTTGAATCCCACCCCTGGATTCAGTGGATCCGGCCAGACTTTTTTTTTTTAAAGTCTGGGTTCGGGACAGGACTTGACCTGGACTTGAGCCTGAATCCTGAACCCGGACATTAAAGTTATAAAATAGTGACTGGGGGGCTGCAAAAGGAAGCAAAACGTGGATTAAAGCAGGAGCATTATACTTACCGAATCTCCAAGACTGCGGTCACACTATTTCTTGGTCCTGCCCATTAAAGGGGAACTCTGGGGAGAGAAAACATTTTTGTACTGTCCCTGCCCTCCTACATGATGAAGCAGAGCTGGGTACTACAGTTCTAGGATCTATAGATAGCTTATAAATCTGTAAAATCATATCTGCTTCTCAGCCCTCACCCCTCCCTCAGGGGACATAGAAATTCACCCTCATGCAGCAGCTGTTATAGGTGTGTCGGGGGGCATGAACACTGGAGATTCCAGGATGATCTAACATTCCAGCCCCCTCACACTTCTGTATGAGCAGGAGGCTGCTGGCCCCATGGCCACAGCACAATCCTGTCCCTGATATACCATCCTATGTAATTAAACAGAGGCGTTCTCACTTCAAATGGCAATCAAGTCACCAAGCAGATATAAATACACGCTTTGATCTTTGGTGTACAATGATATGGTGGTGCATAATGTGTGCTGCCATGTATCAGGCTAGGAGCACAGACAGAGCACTGCATTGATCAGCACTTCCATGGTCTCTCCTCCCCCATAGCAACTTGGTAGCTTCCTGACCCCTAAAACTTTCTATGGATCCAGATTCCTCACTGTCTCCTCAGTCACATCAAAGCATCCAGACATCTGTGCAGCATCTGTTACACATGCTATAAACCCTAAAGTTCCATTATTATGTGCTGTTCCTTATACTGTGCCCTAAACATATACGGTATGTGCTTAAAAATATCTATGTATCTATCCATTATCTATCTCTCTCATGTCTGTGACTCACCGTGGCCGGGACTCCGAGGGACAGGCGTTTCTTCTTCCTCCTTGTCACGGAAACCGCGCCTGCCGGTAGTGGGGCCCGGTGGTCCAGATTCAATAAAGACGTCGTTGGTTGAACAGATTAAGGGGTTAATTGTTTCGTGACGCCACCAATGAGTGTTCCGGTGATATCCACCGGCGCTGCTTGGGCCTCCGGGGGATGGAATGCAGCAAGATGGAACGCCGTTCCCCACAGGCTGAGCGGTGATCCCCGGAGCCAGGAGCTGCACAAGATGTTCTGAGGCAGCTGCAGTTACCTTAGTGTGCGGAGATAGACAGTTCATAAGAAGGCACGGACACTGAAAGTCTCTGTAACGGGTACTTTACTGTAACCAGCAGGTGATACATGGCATACAGTTTACGGGTAACGGACCGGGTGGACTCAGCAATGACCAGTGTTTCTCAGAGCTCCGCGGTGTTCCTCCATTCTAACTAAGCTGTGTTGCCGAGGTCGCCGTGGAATACCAGATCAGGTACAAGGAGGCTGCTTCAATTGCCCTACCGGAGAATTCTGGCTGGATTTATGGGGAGCCTTGGGTCCTTTTAGTGGGTACTCCGCTGGTTAGACAACTTGTTGTATGCGGCGGTGGTGGGGTGCTCCTGTAAAGCGGTCCCTCCACTCCTGGTTCGCGTAGCAGTGCTGAACAACTACTAGCTTCGGTACCAGTAGACCGGCTGTAGATGGGCACGGGATGATCTGGAGCTCGCGTACATGCCCAGAGTCCGGTTGTTGAGGCACCTGGGTAATGGCGCCCAACCGGGGGGGAATGATGGCCAGAGGGCTGCACGGGACTGTGCAGGGCCCCTCTCCTAGGTTGTAGAGCTTGTTGTTTTTTGCTCCCTTCTCCTACGTTGCCAATTCAGTTCTCCTCCTACACACTACCACTACACTCCACCCACCAGGACCTTATTGGCCCTCTATACTGATGATGCATGTAGGGTATGGATCTCTGAGTTAACTATGTCATTGCTTAGTCAGAGAATATTGCTGCTGCTGTCTTGGCTGCAATACCCTCCTGTGACGCACTCGTTGCGGGGTGCCACACTCCCCCTTGGTGAAATACACTTGTCCCCAATTGTCGCGTTACCCAAACATTACAGAGATATTTTTGTATTTTTATATGAGGTAATAAACATTTTTATTAATCACAGGTACTCATTTTATTTAGGATGTTGCAAGTAAAAGAAAACAGGTTAACACTTTGCAGACCCGGCGGGTGGTCGGCTGTCATTAACATGAGTCCAGGCTGTAGCCGCCAGGTCGCGGTGCTTGCGATTTAAACAGGGAGGAAGTCTTTGGCAAAGTTCAAGCAGAAAAGTCACTTATGAAGGGCACTATTGCGCACCCGTATAGCGAACCACCCATCGTAGCACGCATGTCGCTTGTAGGTAATAATGTCCCCTCTATACAGGTCGCGATCTGGGTGTCCTCTCGGTAAGTGCGGTTCTACATCGCGCCTTCCTACAAACACTTCCTCATACACGCCCTCCTCCCTGGCAAAACCCCACCCGATAGATAAGTTGAAAGTGTTCACCCTACCTTCCTTGTGAAGTTCGTCAGGTAGCGGGGGTTGGTGGCGAGCTTCGGCACGAGCCTCCATGTTGGCGCGCATACGAGTCCGCCACTTTTCCCTGCGGATGAGATGTATATCGTCGTCGGTGCGGTACGGGGTATGGATATAGTCACTGCGACGTGTAGGTTGTTGAACAGCTTGAGCTTGGCGGGCAGTCTGGATGGGAACCCGGAGAAGGCGCCGCAGCAGCTCCTGACCCAACATACCCGAGCAGGTTGCTCGGCCGAAGGGTTCTCAGTATCTCCCCAGGCAAAACCAATGTAGATGTCCTCAGCGGTGCTGTAGGTCTCGTCGTCGTCATCATCCTCCTCTCCCTCGACGATTACATCGGGCTGCTCAGCGGGTGAAGATGGAAGGTGGAATCCCTGCGGGCAGGTGGGCGGCTGTGCTGTAGAATTCTCCTCGGGGACGTCATGCGGGGCTTTCAGGCTGCCTGCTTCTTCTTCTGTCACATCGGGTAGTGGTGTTTCAATCTTGGTGACCAGGCAGGCCTCTGTAGTAGCAGAGGAGGCCTCCGGTACGTGGGAGAAACAAGTGTCAGTCTCTGGGGCAGTAGAGAGACCGGATGTGGGTTCCTTGGTGGGAACGAGGTGAGTATTGACCTCTTCCTTGGAGCAAGCTGTAAGCTCCGGTTCTGGAACTGATTTAGCGGCGGGCTTAGACCCAGGTGCGGGGTAAATAGCGGGCTCCACTGGGATCACACAGTCCATAGGCTCCGGCGATGAAGCAGGACAGGTGGTTGGCGTGGGCGAGGCGGCAAAACAGGAGCTGGCAACCGGTTCTGGAGTGAATGCACCCATATGGTTCTGCTGGATAGCCCGATGAAGTCGCTGTCCAAGCCCGCGCTCCAGCTGCGGATGGTCCATTCGACTGTCTCTATGAGCCTCAACCGGAGGTCTTGCAAAGCCTCTTGCCAAAAGTCGGGGCTGCCGTCGATGGTTAAGACGGGACCCGGACCCGGATGGCCTACGGCGGCTCTAGCCTCAGCCTCGACCTGTTGCATCAAATCATGGAGTCTCACGCTGGCCATCTTCTTGGAGGAACCACACCCATCCAAACCGGTAACCGTTCAGTCCAAGAGCTGGTTCAAGAAGACTCTGACACTCCCACATCCTTGTGGTTTTTTTTTTGTCCAATTGTGGGAAAAAGTCTTTGGTCCGCCCCCATGGTTGTTTCCAGCAATCAGGGCGGACAATGATCTTGGCGCCTTTGCCTTGGCCCTCCCACGAAGAGGGGTGGTGGCTCACCCCTGGGCCTGCACGTGGTGGTTCACATGGCGGGGATCGCCATCTTGGACACCATCTTGGCCCAACGGTGAAAAGGCGGGAAAAGTTCTTTTTGGGACGAACAAAGTCCTTTTTGATGAAATAAAGTCTTTTAAGCACATTATACCCGTTAGGGAACGGGCCTGCTCGTATCCTGTTCGTGACGCCATATTCTGACTCACTGTGGCCGGGACTCCGAGGGACAAGCGTTTCTTCTTCCTCCTTGTCACGGAAACCGCGCCTGCTGGTAGTGGGGCCCGGTGGTCCTGATTCAATAAAGACGTCGTTGGTTGAACAGATTAAGGGGTTAATTGTTTCGTGACGCCACCTATGAGTGTTCCGGTGATATCCACCGGCGCTGCTTGGGCCTCCGGGGGATGGAATGCAGCAAGATGGAACGCTCCCTACAGGCTGAGCTGTGATCCCCGGAGCCAGGAGCTGCACAAGATGTTCTGAGGCAGCTGCAGTTACCTTAGTGTGCGGAGATAGACAGTTCATAAGAAGGCACGGACACTGAAAGTCTCTGTAACGGGTACTTTACTGTAACCAGCAGGTGATACATGGCATACAGTTTACGGATAACGGACCGGGTGGACTCAGCAATGACCAGTGTTTCTCAGAGCTCCGCGGTGTTCCTCCATTCTAACTAAGCTGTGTTGCCGAGGTCGCCGTGGAATACCAGATCAGGTACAAGGAGGCTGCTTCAATTGCCCTACCGGAGAATTCTGGCCGGATTTGTGGGGAGCCTTGGGTCCTTTTAGTGGGTACTCCGCTGGCTAGACGACTTGTTGTATGCGGCGGTGGTGGGGTGCTCCTGTAAAGCGGTCCCTCCACTCCTGGTTCGCGTAGCAGTGCTGAAAAACTACTAGCTTCGGTACCAGTAGACCGGCTGTAGATGGGCACGGGATGATCTTGAGCCCGCGTAGATGCCCAGAGTCCGGTTGTTGAGGCACCGGGGTATTGGCGCCCAACCGGGGGGGGGGGTGATGGCCAGGGGGCTGCACGGGACTGTGCAGGCCCCATCTCCTAGGTTGCAGAGCTTGTTGTTTTTGCTCCCTTCTCCTACGTTGCCAATTCAGTTCTCCTCCTACACACTACCACTACACTCCACCCACCAGGACCTTATTGGCCCTCTATGCTGATGATGCATGTAGGGTATGGATCTCTGAGTTAACTGTGTCATTGCTTAGTCAGAGAATATTGCTGCTGCTGTCTTGGCTGCAATACCCTCCTGTGACGCACTCGTTGCGGGGCGCCACATCTGTGCATCAATCTATCATCTATCTATAAATCTGTCTATCATATATCTCATGTATTCATCCATGCAGCTGTCCATCCATCCATCCATCCATCCAACCTATGTATTCATCCATCCATCTATCTATATCTACCTATGTACTCTTTTTATATTTATCTATATTCTCTATTTATCTATGGGGTTTGTCTGAATCCCATTTTAGACAAACTAAGGTGGAACTCTTGAATTCCATACAGGAATGCTGTATGACAAATATTACTGAATGAGTCAAAACTGGTCTGAGTTTTTTCTCAGCTCTTTTGGGCCTGACGAAAAAAATCACAACACACAAATATGTACTGTGACCATGGGGCAGCGGCCATGCCCCCTGCCACACTCCTTGACATGCCTTCTGCTTATCTACTTATATAATCGGGAGTTGGGAATTCGGGCGTTGTAGCCGAATCCCAGACTCCTTTGCGCGACTGCGAGCGATGACGCGCAGCGTTATCGCGAGCCGCAGCCGCACTACAGTTAAAAAAATAAAAATCATGCTCACCTCTCCCCAAGCCCCCGCCGTCTTCCTGCAAGCTGCCGGTGGCTCCCGCAGGCTCCCGGTCTCTGCAGAGGTCTTCTTCAGCACTACAGGATCTGCGGTGATGTCACAGTCACGTGACACCAGGTTACTCCATGGTAACCTGGTGTCACGTGACTGTGACATCACCACAGGTCCTGTACTGCAGTAGAAGACCTCTGCAGAGACCGGGAGCCTGCGGAAGCCACCGGGAGCCACCGGCAGCTTGCAGGAAGACAGCGGGGGCTCGGGGAGAGGAGAGCATGTTTTTTTTTTTTCTTTAACCCCTGCATTCCTCTATACTATGCCGCAGACACCCCTCTATACCCCTGTATACCCCTACTCTATCCCTATCATGTCTCTGTATACTCTGTCCCTGTCATGTCTCTGTATACTCTGTCCCTGTCATGTCTCTGTATACTCTGTCCCTGTCATGTCTCTGTATACTCTGTCCCTGTCATGTCTCTGTATACTCTGTCCCTGTCATTTCTCTGTATACTCTGTCCCTGTCATGTCTCTGTATACGCTGTCCCTGTCATGTCTCTGTATACGCTGTCCCTGTCATGTCTCTGTATACTCTGTCCCTGTCATGTCCTCTGTATACTCTGTCCCTCTCATGTCTCTGTATACTCTGTCCCTCTCATGTCTCTGTATACGCTGTCCCTCTCATGTCTCTGTATACTCTGTCCCTGTATGTCTCTGTATACTCTGTCACCTGTCATGTCTCTGAATACGCTGTCCCTGTCATGTCCCTGTATGACTCTGTCCCTGTCATGTCTCTGTATGCTCTGCCTTCAGCTCTGTATGCTTCCCTGTCATGTCTCTGTATGCTCTGTCCCTGTCATGTACTCTGTATGCGCTGTCCCTGTCATGTCTCTCTATACTCTGTCCCTGTCATGTCTCTCTATACTCTGTCCTGTCAGTTCTCTCTATACTCTGTCCCTGTCATGTCTCTCTATACTCTGTCCTGTCATGTCTCTCTATACTCTGTCCCTGTCATGTCTCTCTAACTCTGTCCCTGTCATGTCTCTAAACCTGTCCCTGTCATGTCTCTATACTCCTGTCCCTGTCATGTCTCTCTATACCCTGTCCCTGTCATGTCTCTGAATACCTGTCCCTGTCATGTCTCTGTATACGCTGTCCCTGTCATGTCTCTGTATCTCTGTCCCTGTCATGTCTCTGTATAGCTCTGTCCCTGTCATGTCTCTGATGCTCTGTCCCTGTCATGTCTCTGCATGCTCTGTCCCTGTCATGTCTCTGCATCTCTGTCCCTGTCATGTCTCTGCATGCTCTGTCCCTGTCATGTCTCTGCATGCTCTGTCCCTGTCATGTCTCTGCATGCTCTGTCCCTGTCATGTCTCTGCATGCTCTGTCCCTGTCAGTCTCTGCATGCTCTGTCCCTGTCATGTCTCTGCATGCTCTGTCCCTGTCATGTCTCTGATGCTCTGTCCCTGTCATGTCTCTGCATACGCTGTCCCTGTCATGTCTCTGCTATACCTGTCCCTGTCATGTCTCTCTATACTCTGTCCCTGTCATGTCTCTCTTATACTCTGTCCCTGTCATGTCTCTCTATACTCTGTCCCTGTCATGTCTCTATACTCTGTCCCTGTCATGTCTCTCTATACTCTGTCCCTGTCATGTCTCTCTATACTCTGTCCCTGTCATGTCTCTCTATACTCTGTCCCTGTCATGTCTCTCTATACTCTGTCCCTGTCATGTCTCTCTATACTCTGTCCCTTCATGTCTCTCTATACTCTGTCCCTGTCATGTCTCTCTATACTCTGTCCCTGTCATGTCTCTCTATACTCTGTCCCTGTCATGTCTCTCTATACTCTGTCCCTGTCATGTCTCCTATACTCTGTCCCTGTCATGTCTCTCTATACCCTGTCCCTGTCATGTCTCTCTATACTCTGTCCCTGTCATGTCTCTCTATACTCTGTCCTTCATGTCTCTCTATACTCTGTCCCTGTCATGTCTCTTATACCTGTCCCTGTCATGTTCTGTATACCTGTCCTGTCATGTCTTTATACCTGTCCCTGTCATGTCTCTGATACCTGTCCCTGTCATGTCTCTGTATACTCTGTCCCTGTCATGTCTCTGTATACTCTGTCCCTGTCATGTCTCTGTATACTCTGTCCCTGTCATGTCTCTGTATCTCTGTCCTTCAGTCCTCTGTATCCATCCCTGTCCAGTCTCTGATACTCTGTCCCTGTCATGTCCTCTCTGTCTGTACTCTGTCCCTGTCATGTCTCTCATACTCTGTCCCTGTCATGTCTCTCAACCGTCCCTGTCATGTCTCTATACTCTGTCCCTGTCATGTCTCTCATACTCTGACCCTGTCATGCTCTCTATGACTCTGACCTGTCATGTCTCTGATCTCTGTCCCTGTCATGTGTCTGATACTCTGTCCCTGTCATGTCTCTGATACTCTGTCCTGTCATGTCTCTGTTACTCTTCCCTGTCATGTCTCTGTATACTCTGTCCCTGTCATGTCTCTATACTCTGTCCCTGTCATGTCTCTGTATACTCTGTCCCTGTCATGTCTCTGTATACTCTGTCCCTTCATGTCTCTGTATACCTGTCCCTGTCATGTCTCTGTATACTCTGTCCCTGTCATGTCTCTCTGTCTCTGTATACTCTGTCCCTGTCATGTCTCTCTATACTCTGTCCCTGTCATGTCTCTCTATACTCTGTCCCTGTCATGTCTCTCTATACTCTGTCCCTGTCATGTCTCTGTATACGCTGTCCCTGTCATGTCTCTGTATACGCCGTCCCTGTCATGTCTCTGTATACGTCCGTCCCTGTCATGTCTCTGTATACCCGTCCCTGTCATGTCTCTGTATACCGTCCCTGTCATGTCTCTCTATACTCTGTCCCTGTCATGTCTCTGTATACGCCGTCCCTGTCATGTCTCTGTATACGCCGTCCCTGTCATGTCTCTGTATACCCGTCCCTGTCATGTCTCTGTATACGCGTCCCTGTCATGTCTCTGTATACTCTGTCCCTGTCATGCTCTGCATACTCTGTCCCTGTCATGCCTCTGCTAACTCTGTCCCTGTCATGCCTCTGATACGCTGTCCCTGTCATGTCTCTGTATACGCTGTCCCTGTCATGTCTCTGTATGCTCTGTCCTGTCATGTCTCTGTATGCTCTGTCCCTGTCATGTCTCTGTATGCTCTGTCCCTGTCATGTCTCTGTATGCTCTGTCCCTGTCATGTCTCTGTATGCTCTGTCCCTGTCAGTCTCTGTATGCTCTGTCCCTGTCATGTCTCTGTATGCTCTGTCCCTGTCATGTCTCTGTATGCTCTGTCCCTGTCATGTCTCTGTATACTCTGTCCCTGTCATGTCTCTCTATACTCTGTCCCTGTCATGTCTCTCTATACTCTGTCCCTGTCATGTCTCTCTATACTCTGTCCCTGTCATGTCTCTCTATACCTCTGTCCCTGTCATGTCTCTCTATACTCTGTCCCTGTCATGTCTCTCTATACTCTGTCCCTGTCATGTCTCTCTATACTCTGTCCCTGTCATGTCTCTCTATACCCTGTCCCTGTCATGTCTCTCTATGCCCTGTCCTGTCATGTCTCTGCTATGCCCTGTCCCTGTCATGTCTCTGCTAATGCCCTGTCCCTGTCATGTCTCTTATGCTCTGTCCCTGTCAGTCTCTGCATGCTCTGTCCCTGTCATGTCTCTGCATACTCTGTCCCTGTCATGTCTCTGTATACGCTGTCCCTGTCATGTCTCTGTATACCTGTCCCTGTCATGTCTCTGTATACGCTGTCCTGTCATGTCTCTGTATCTCTGTCCCTGTCATGTCTCTGTATACTCTGTCCCTGTCATGTCTCTGTATACGCTCGTCCCTGTCATGTCTCTGTATCGCTGTCCCTGTCATGTCTCTGTATACTCTGTCCTGTCATGTCTCTGTATACTCTGTCCCTGTCATGTCTCTGTAACTCTGTCCTGTCATGTTCTGTATACCTGTCCTGTCATGTCCTCTGATACCTGTCCCTGTCATGTCTCCTATACCCTGTCCTTCATGTCTCGTATAACTGTTTCTTTCTTCTTACGCCCTGCATTCCTCTATACTTCCCGCATCTCTATACCTCCCTGTCATCTCTCTTACTCTGTCCCTTCATGTCTCTTATACCGTCCCTGTCATGTCTCTTATCCCTGTCCCTGTCATGTCTCTTATCCTGTCCCTTCATGTCCTCTTGCCTGTCCCTGTCATGTCTCTGTATACTCTGTCCCTGTCATGTCTCTGTATACTCTGTCCCTGTCATGTCTCTGTATACCTGTCCCTGTCATGTCTCTGTATACTCTGTCCCTGTCATGTCTCTGTATACCTGTCCCTGTCATGTCTCTGTTACTCTGCCCTGTCATTCTCTATACCGCCTGATCTTTTTTTTTTTTTTTTTCTTCTCTGTATACTCTGTCCCTGTCATGTCTCTGTATACTCTGTCCTGTCATGTCTCTTATACTCTGGTCCCTTCATGTCTCTTATACTCGTCCCTCATGCTCTGTATACCTGTCCCTGTCATGTCTCTGTATACCTTCCTTCTGTCTTTATACGGTCTGTCATGTCTCTGTATCTCTGTCCTGTCAGTCTCTTATCTCTGTCCCTTCATGTCTCTGTATACTCTGTCCCTGTCATGTCTCTGTATCTCTGTCCCCCCCTGTCATGTCCTGTATACGCCTCCCTGTCATGTCTCTGATACGCTGTCCCGTCAGTCTTCTTTTGTCTCATCCTGCCGTCCCTGTCATGTCTCTGTATACTCGTCCCTGTCATGTCTCTGTATACTCTGTCCCTGTATGTCTCTTATCGCTTCCCTGTCAGTCTTCTATACCGTCCTGTCATGTCTCTTTATACCCGTCCCTGTCATGTCTCTCTATACCCGTCCCGTCATGTCTCTGATACCTGTCCCTGTCATGTCTCTGTATACTCTGTCCCTGTCATGTCTCTGATACCTGTCCCTGTCATGTCTCTGATACTCTGTCCCTGTCATGCCTCTGAATACGCTGTCCCTGTCATGTCTCTGTATACGCTGTCCCTGTCATGTCTCTGTATGCTCTGTCCTGTCATGTCTCTGTATGCTCTGTCCCTGTCATGTCTCTGTATAGCTCTGTCCCTGTCATGTCTCTGTATGCTCTGTCCCTGTCATGTCTCTGTATGCTCTGTCCCTGTCAAGTCTCTGTATGCTCTGTCCCTGTCATGTCTCTGTATGCTCTGTCCCTGTCATGTCTCTGTATGCTCTGTCCCTGTCATGTCTCTGTATACGCTGTCCCTGTCATGTCTCTCTATACTCTGTCCCTGTCATGTCTCTCTATACTCTGTCCCTGTCATGTCTCTCTATACTCTGTCCCTGTCATGTCTCTCTATTACTCTGTTCCTGTCTGTCGTCTCTTATACTCTGTCCCTGTCATGTCTCTCTATACTCTGTCCCTGTCATGTCTCTCTATACTCTGTCCCTGTCATGTCTCTCTATACCCTGTCCCTGTCATGTCTCTCTATGCCCTGTCCCTGTCATGTCTCTCTATGCCCTGTCCCTGTCATGTCTCTCTATGCCCTGTCCCTGTCATGTCTCTCTATGCCTGTCCCTGTCATGTCTCTGTATGCTCTGTCCCTGTCATGTCTCTGTATACTCTGTCCCTGTCATGTCTCTGTATACGCTGTCCCTGTCATGTCTCTGTATACGCTGTCCCTGTCATGTCTCTGTATACGCTGTCCCTGTCATGTCTCTGTATACTCTGTCCCTGTCATGTCTCTGTATACGCTGTCCCTGTCATGTCTCTGTATACGCTGTCCCTGTCATGTCTCTGTATACGCTGTCCCTGTCATGTCTCTGTATACTCTGTCCCTGTCATGTCTCTGTATACTCTGTCCCTGTCATGTCTCTGTATACTCTGTCCCTGTCATGTCTCTGTATACTCTGTCCCTGTCATGTCTCTGTATACCCTGTCCCTTCATGTCTCTGTATACCCTGTCCCTCTCATGTCTCTGTATACGCTGTCCCTGTCATGTCTCTGTATACTCTGTCCCTCTCATGTCTCTCTATACTCTGTCCCTGTCATGTCTCTCTATACTCTGTCCCTGTCATGTCTCTCTATACTCTGTCCCTGTCATGTCTCTCTATACTCTGTCCCTGTCATGTCTCCTATACTCTGTCCCTGTCATGTCTCTCTATACTCTGTCCCTGTCATGTCTCCCTATACTCTGTCCCTGTCATGTCTCTCTATACCCTGTCCCTGTCTTTGTCTCTCTATACCCTGTCCCTGTCATGTCTCTCTATACTCTGTCCCTGTCATGTCTCTCTATACTCTGTCCCTGTCATGTCTCTCTATACTCTGTCCCTGTCATGTCTCTGTATACTCTGTCCCTGTCATGTCTCTATACTCTGTCCCTGTCATGTCTCTGTATACTCTGTCCCTGTCATGTCTCTGTATACTCTGTCCCTGTCATGTCTCTGTATACTCTGTCCCTGTCATGTCTCTCTATACTCTGTCCCTGTCATGTCTCTCTATACTCTGTCCCTGTCATGTCTCTCTATACTCTGTCCCTGTCATGTCACTGTATACTCTGTCCCTGTCATGTCTCTGTATACTCTGTCCCTCTCATGTCTCTGTATACTCTGTCCCTCTCATGTCTCTGTATACTCTGTCCCTGTCATGTCTCTGTATGCTCTGTCCCTGTCATGTCTCTCTATACTCTGTCCCTGTCATGTCTCTCTATACTCTGTCCCTGTCATGTCTCTCTATACTCTGTCCCTGTCATGTCTCTCTATACTCTGTCCATGTCATGTCTCTCTATGCTCTGTCCCTGTCATGTCTCTGTATGCTCTGTCCCTGTCATGTCTCTGTATGCTCTGTCCCTGTCATGTCTCTGTATACTCTGTCCCTGTCATGTCTCTGTATACTCTGTCCCTGTCATGTCTCTGTATACTCTGTCCCTGTCATGTCTCTGTATACTCTGTCCCTGTCATGTCTCTGTATACTCTGTCCCTTTCATGTCTCTGTATACTCTGTCCCTGTCATGTGTCTGTATACTCTGTCAGTATCATGTCTCTACACTCTGTGTCCTGTCTCTACACTCTGTTTCCTGTCTCTACACTCTGTGTCCTGTCTCTACACTCTGTCTCCTGTCTCTACACTCTGTCTCCTGTCTCTACACTCTGTCTCCTGTCTCTACACTCTGTCTCATGTCTCTACAGTCTGTCTTATGTCTCTATACTCTCTGTAATGTCTGTATACTGTGTCTATACTGTGTGTATAATGTGTGTAATCTCTGCATACTGTCTGTCTATACAATGTCTCATGTATGTATATACTGTGTGCTTCTCCTCACCCCTCCACCACTGAGCCGCATCTCTCCTCAACTCTGATACCCACTGACCCGCCTGTATACACACAATTCATTTCACCGCGCTCCCGATGCAATTGCATCGGGCCTTTTTACTAGTACAGAAATATGAGGGGGCGGGAATGTAAAATGATCCTGGGGTCCCCAGGGTCCTCGCCCCCAACACGCCTCCTGCTCTCATCAGCAAAGTGAAGCTGATTTTCCATGTCCCCTGAGGGAGGGATGACCGCTGAAGAGCAGATATGATTTTACACGATCTATATATCCTAGAACTGTAGTACCCAGCTCTGCTTCATCAAGTAGGAGGGCAGGGACAGCACTAAAAAGTTTTCTCTCCCAGGAGTTGCCCTTTAACTTCCTGACTATTCACTGCACTCCGACTCCCAACAGCAAATCACAGACACCCACTCTCTGTGACAACGTCTGTGTTTGGCTGTTGTGCCCCACCCATTATAGTCAGAGTATGTCCTATTCGCATCCATTTGGCAGATCAAACTTTATCATTAACCGCTTAACGACTGCTAATACTGTCACATGAGGTATGGGGAGGTACCTCATGTACAGTAACAGAGAAAGTAAATTCCTGAATCTAGGGAAGAGGGATCTAGTGACTCCCCCTAGTCAAACCTTCTACTAGCCCCTGGCTTCCCTGTCCACCCTATAGCTTCCGCACTTGTGCGCTGAGCAGGATACGCTGATATGGGCCCTAGTCAGAGAATGGATGGGATGAGCGCTAAGTCAACCCCCCTAAACACTAAGGGTACCTTTACACACGGCTACATTTCTAGGGTGGCTACAGGTAACTTACTGGTTGCAGTGAAATCATGGAGAGATTATTCCATTTGTACACAGCAACAAGATAGAACCTTGTCTCCATGATTTCACTGCAACCAGTAAGTTACCTGTAGCCACCCTAGAAATGTAGCCGCGTGTAAAGGTACCCTAAAGAGCACATGGGGGGACATAATAAGGTTACACAATTCTACATATCACCTACTAGCTCCTAAAGCAACAGAAAGAACTGCACCCGGTAGTAAGTTTCCAGCAGCAGCATCTTAAAGGTAACCTGTCACCCCCCCCAGGGCCTATTAAGCTAAAAGCGCCACCTTTAGCAGCGCTTGCTGCATTTAGTGAAGGTGGCTCTTAGGCTGCATTCACACATTGCGTATTTTTGCAAGCTTTTTTGGGGACGATTTTCAAAATACGCAATGTGCTTTTTGTCTGCCGGCAAAGTGAATGGGAAATTCACTTTGCCGTGCAGACAGTGCGTAAAAATAAGCTGCACTTTTGTAGGATAAAGCACCTGCGTAAAAAGAATGACCATGTCAATTCTTTACGCAACAGTGCCTGCATTTTCTCCCATAGGGTCGGCGCTACTGCATCTGACGTCACAGAGGGGAGGAAGAATCCCGGTTCCTCCTCCCCTATGTGACACTTGTGACCGCCCATCTGATTTCGCAGTGTATTAATATACACTGCAAAATCAAAGTTAAATAAAGACAAATGCATTAAAAATAATAAAGAATTAAATACTTACCCTCCGATGGGTGTTCGGGAGCCAGGAGCTGCCGCTGGAATTGCTCTGATAGGACTTGTGGTGATGTCAAGGGTGTTCCGGTCATGTGATATGTCACATGACCGCGAGCGGCCAATCAGCGCCCGTGACGTCACTCTGACATCACGGCAGGCCCTGGCAGGACGATATATCGCCTCCCTCTGTACCGGAGACCGGAGAAAAGGCGTCGGAGGGTAAGTATTTGATTCTTTATTATTTTTCATACATTTGACTTTATTTAATTTAGATTTTGCAGTGTATATTAATACACTGCGAAATCTAATGGGGGCTGTCAAACATGTCACACGGGAGGAGGAAGCAGGATTCTTCCTCCCCTCTGTGACATCACCTACGCTTTGTTGGGTGAAGAAAGGGCAGTGTGTGAAAGCCTCGGCATATTTTGTTGAGCTTTTTTGCGCAGCCAAAAATTGCGGCAAAAAGCACAACAAAATACGTAAATGTGTGAACATAGCCCTATTATCCTACCCCCTCTGGGACACCGACATAAACACTTTATTAGATATTAGTTTACGTCCGGGACGAATACTCTCCTCCCTGGACCTAAATTCTTTACCCTCCTCCTGTGTAGTCCGTGTCTCTCCTCTCTAATTTCGGAATGTCTGCGTCGGTGCCTGGGTGTTTTCTCAGCTCTTGGGCATCTCTGTGAGCTATTGTGGTGCCACTACAGATCCAGTCGCCACAGAGGTACTGCACCCCAGTCAGAGGTGTAATACCCTTACTCTTGGGTAAGGAGGGGACACTGACCGGTATCCAGACACCCAGGCCAACACTACACCACTCCAGGTCAGGGTTAGGGCGAGATTGCTCCTAAGGGAGAGCATAGTCCCTGATCCTGTCTGGAGAGGAGGAACCAAGGTAGAAGGGATGGGTGGAGAGCAGAGTTTAGGGGAGCACCCAGGAGGGAGTGAAGTCAGGGAGGACACACATTTGTGATGTAGGACACATGACAGAGAGTATAAAAGGACAGTAGAAACACCTAGAGGACAGTTGGTAGCTGACAAGAGCTGTAGGAGTATGTGAGGGTACGAGAGCCTGTCAGAAGAAGGACAAGAGCAAGAATGAGGTGTCCTGGGGAATGGAGCCAGTGGGAGCTCGTCCTAAGACCTGGGAGAGACAAAACCTGCCAGAGCAGTTGAGAGAGAGAAAGGGGTACTCCCGAAGACAGAAGGGGTCCCAGGGACCAGGTAGTGAGCAGTCCAACCGGGGACGCCCGCATGCACACTGACTGAAACTGTGTGGAGGGACCAGGCCGCAGTGTAGGGGGACCTGACCCCGGACTAGTGGAGGACAACCAGGCTCAGCTACCAACCCGGAGGCTGCAGTATCTCCAAGTGCCACAGCCAAAACCGCACACACCCGCCGAAAAGGTGGCTACATAGGGCCCAAGGGACTAAGAGAGAAGTTGTTTTGTAAAGGCTCTGGGCTTTGTGTGTGAGGCGCAAGGCAGGAGGGCGAAGCAAGTGCAGAGTCAGACGACCGGGAGAGTACAGTGGAAGGGGGTATCAGTTAAGTACCACCACGTTACCCGGGAGTAGCTGTATCCCCTCCTCCAAGAACTCCGCACTCAGCGGGCTGTTACACAGTGACGATTATTATAACCCGGACCAACAGACTGTGAGTAAAGACCTTGAGACTGCACCCTGCTGTGTTTGTGAACTTAATTGTCGAGCCCTCAGCCCTGCGCTGTAACATCAGTACCAACTCACCTAGTAACATCAGCTACCCTGGGGTTAACCCTACCCGTGAAAGATCTACCAACTCTGCTGCCTTGCCACCAACCCCAGAGGAACTGTAAAAACCAAATCCCTATTATATGTGGTCACTCCTAAAATGACATATACTTCAACAGAAAAAGGAACCCTTTTTCTATAGGAATGATATCAAGAAATTATCTCAAGATACAAATACATTTCCAAATCTTTATTCATACTTCATAATTTAATATATTAAAATATTAAAACATTATACCAGAGCATTCCCTCTTAAGGGATCCATATACCATATATACTCGTGTATAAGCCGAGTTTTTCAGCCCAAAAATTGGGCTGAAAAGTCTCCCCCTCGGCTTATACACGGGTCAATACGGTAGTCGGGGCTGGAGAGGCTGGAGGAGGCAGGGGGAGGCTGCTGTATGAGCGCCCCATCACGTGGGGCCGCTCATTATATATGCACTGCTTCCCCCTGTCAATCAGCGGCAGGGGGAAGCAGTGCATATCTGGCCCCCAAATGCTGGCACTCACCCCCCCTCTGTGTAAGGGCCCCCCCCCCGCTCCCGCTACTTATCTTACCATCCCTGGTCTTCTGCACAGCGCCGGTCCTCTATGCTCCCATCCGGCTGCATCCGGGATCCCCGGCCGTCGCAGGCATATGACGTCATCGTGCGACGCCCGGGGATCCCGGATGCAGCGAGGACGGGAGCATGGAAGATGGAGCACAGAAGACCGGCGCTGTGCAGAAGACCGGGGATGGTGAGTTAAGCAGCGGGGGGGGCCCTTGCAGCAGCGGGGGGGTGAGTGCCAGCATTTGGGGGCCTGCATACCCCTGGGGCTGCTGTATACCCCTGGGGCTGCTGTGTATACCCCTGGGGCTGCTGTGTATACCCCTGGGGCAGCTGTGTATACCCCTGGGGCAGCTGTGTATACCCCTGGGGCGGCTGTGTATACCCCTGGGGTGGCTGTGTATACCCCTGGGGCTGCTGTGTATACCCCTGGGGCTGCTGTGTATACCCCTGGGGCTGCTGTGTATACCCCTTGGGCGGCTGCTGTAATACTGCTGGGGTCTGTATATACCACTGGGGAGGCTGCTGTATACCACTGGGGCTTCTGTTATATACTACTGGGGCCTGTATACCACTGGGGAGGCTGCTGTATACCACTGGGGCTGCTGTATATACTGCTGGGGCCTGTATATGCCACTGGGAAGGCTGCTGTATACTACCACTGGGGGGGGGGCCTGTATACCACACTGCTGGAGGCTGTATACCTGTGCTGGGGTCCACCCTCGGCTTATACACGAGTCAATAGGTTTTCCCAGCTTTTGGGGGCAAAAGTAGGGGGGTCGGCTTATACACGGGTCGGCTTATACACGAGTATATACGGTATTTCAGCAACAGTAGTATATATTACATCGTACATGAATAAAAAATGTATACACTTAACAAGTCTTCTTATAGCCACAGTATAACATCTATCCTCTATTAATGTTATCTCTACTAATGGCAGGATTCAATGGACATAGAACCTATATAGGCAGGAGCTGTCAACTTATTCTCATACTTCTTAAACCACCAGTAATCTCACTCTCACTGAGGCTATAAGTGTCTCATATAGTATCACTGAGCAGTTATACGCCAGCTATCACCACCTCTCTAATCATCAATCTATAAACAATCCAGATCCCTTACTGAATGTTAAGGCATGTAACTGATCTCACCGCTGTGCTGTGATTATGGTCCCTTCTCCCCTACGTCCGTTTCACACCTCGCTTCTTCCGGGGGGCGTGCCAGAGGAACTGTATAGCAGCAACGGCCATCACTAGCCACTACCCACGGGTGGTGTCATGAGAATAAGTGTCATCCCCAGGTCCTACGTCCAGTAAACCCACTTAAAGCAACCAAAAACTTTATTCTCCCATTTTCCTATTGACCGCTCCGGGGCCACAGACCGGGTGGCGCCACCGTGACATCCCCGACCACGCCGAAGGACCCGGCTCCGAGGACCCACGTGGCACGTCACTATGCCCGAGTGCTGAGGTCACATGATATTATGTGGCACCCTGCGGCCAGGGTGGCCACATAGGAAACTGCAGCCAGGCAGGAAGAAAGACAGTTTGTGCAACAAACACCCTCAGCACACACACCCACTAGAGGCGGCACCCAACCCGGAGCCTGGGACTCTAGGCGGGCAAGGGGTGGTGGGTTTAGAGGAAAGTGGGTGGGAATGTAGATCAGGTAACAGAGAACTCAAATAGAGCAAAAGAGGAGGAAGGTGTTAGTAGGCCAAGGGTGCCGACCAGTAAAGACCAGTAGGCCAGAGTGAGCCGAGAGGTAAAGACACCAGAAAGAAAGTGAAACACATCCCGGTGGGGTTGGGCTCCCTGGAGATGCAGAATCCACAGAGTCATAGAAACCATGGAGAGAAAGCTCGTCCATAGCCGGCATCCCAGGGGAGTGTGAGGACAGAGACCGGACCGGTATCAACGGGTCCGAGGAACACGGCAGCACTGACCAACTACCGGTGGAGTAGTTTTCCCTAATTGTGCTGGAATCACACGGGTTAGATGGAGCCTGGTAACACCTTGGAAGATAGGGTTACTGCAGGCTAGGCACACACCAGAGTGTCGGCTCTGAGGGGAACTGAAGCAATATTCTGGCTTCCCAGACAAACCGACAGGGAGCTCTAATTCCAGGTTGGAATTCCCACAACAGGGTTGAAGGCACAGCAGCAACCACGAGGACCCACAAGGGTCCGAGCTGCCGCCATACTACCCGCGGAGAGAACAGAGAGGGAGAGAACAGCCCAAAAGGACATTAGAAGGAGTGAGGGGTCTCAGAGTGACAGCCTGGCTGCAGAGATTTCAAGTGTCCGGAGTTAACTGAACTGTGAACTGTGTTAAGAACTGTACCGTGACTTGTGTGACTTTGAAGAACTTGAAAGTAAACCCGGTGAACGCTGCCTGAGTGTCCGTGTCTGATTTCAGGTATACAGAACTGTTTATCATACCTTTTACCCTGCCAGGAGCAGCCCGACTTGCGACGGGCTCATCCATCTGGCTGCAGCTCCATCATCCATCCATTGTCCTGGCAGAGCAGCGCTGCATTGGTGGTCCCATTACTGATCACAACCCGTGGATGGCGTCACGACAAACATTCTCCATTGTATATATCCCCTTTTACTTGTGAGAACCCGGGACACGGTCCGGACCAGGACCTCCGTGATATCCCCAGCAGTACCCCGGTCCGGCACAGAGTACCCTGTCCCAGTGGGCTTCACAACTACACAGTACCAGATCCCGCCTTGTGGTGTGTTATGCTGTATGCACACTGCAGGGCTGGGAATCTGGTGAGGAGTTTCCCCTCGCCAGATTCCCAGCCCTGCAGTGTGCATACATCATAACACACCAAAAGGCGGGATCTGGTGCTGCGTAATATCATGTAACCTCAGCATTTGGGTGTAGCTCACAGAGATGCCCCAGAGCTGAGAGAACGTGCAGGCACCAACGCCATCGCTCTGAAGTTAGAGAGGAGGGACGCAGATCACACAAGAGGAGGGGTAACAGCAGCCAGGCGTTTTCTTCCAGGGAGAAGAGTATACCTCCTGGACCTAAACTAATATCTAATAAAGTGTTTATTTCGGTGTCCCTGGAAGAGCGAGGAATTAGAAAATCATATACATAGTATCAGTTACATATGGATTTTTGACCTGACAGTTTTCCTTTAACTACAGGTGCATCTCAATGAATTAGAATATCATCAACAAGCTAATTTTTTTTTAGTAATTCAATACAAAAAGTGAAACGCATATATTATGTAGAGTCATTACAAACAGAGTGATCTATTTCAAGTGTTTATTTCTATGAAGGGTTAAAAATTGTGCTGCCATATTCCATGAAACATCAAAGGGTGAATATAAGTCAGTGTGTTTTAGGGCCCCCTGAAATGCCTTGAAACATGGTAATATGATATTGATTTCCTGAGGAAGGGGCCAGTGAACCTTGAAACATGTTGACTAATAAATCAATATTATATTCACCCTTTGATGTCTCCAGGAATATGGCAGCGCGGTTTTTAACCCTTCATCCTCCCTACTCTATATGTACCACGATGGGGACTGCAGCAGCCATGATATGCTTTTATAGTGGTTGTGACTCTCACAACCACACAAGGTGAAGCCTCTGATACCTATTTAGGTAATATTTTGTCTCTCAGATCATTCATCCTCCCTACTTTAAAGGGAACCTGTCACCTGATTCTAAGCCCCTACACTATCACTATCTGTCCCTACACCTTCCTAGCTGCACCCTATCTATCCCTTTCTTATCTAAAGTGTCCCTATTAAACATGTGAAAAAGAATTTTAAACTTACTGCAGTCCCCGTGGTTGGGGGACTGGGCAGGCGTGGCCACGCTTCCTTCATCACACCTCCGTGTTGTAATGCACGCTCCGCTGGGCGCATTATTCTTTGTCCTCTCTGCCCCCAGTATATGGAATCTCCCGCCCTCTGTCATTCTATGCACCGGCCGGACGTCACATCCAGCGCGTTGCATTATGGGGCCGGTCACGTGATCGGTAGAGTGCAGTGGTGGGGCCAGAGTGCAGTGGTCGGGCCAGAGTGCAGTGGTCAGGGGCGCGGTGAAATGAATTGTGTGTATACAGGCGGGTCAGTGGGTAGCAGAGTATACAGGTAGCTCTGAGGGTAGCAGATTATACAGGCAGCTCTGTGGGTAGCAGAGTATACAGGCGGCTCTGTGGATAGCAGAGTATGATGTGGCGGGAGGCTGGAGGGGTGAGGAGAGGTGGCGTTGGAGAGGTGAGGCAGGAGGGGTGAGGAGAGAGGAGGCTGGAGCGGCGACATGACCATTCGGCACACCTCTGCTCCTCCAGGCTGCACACATCACGGCGGTCATCTCCCGCCCGTGATGTGTGTTTTAGGCAGTGTAGGGGCGGCCGTAAGCGTGGCTGGGCTGCCTGAGTCCCGCTCCGCTTAGGGTCAACATGTTGGTCCACCCTGGACGGGTGTAGCGCTGTGGTGACGTCACTTTGGTGATGACAAAGTGACGGAAGTGCTGACTAAAGTGACGGAAGTGAGCCTTCGGGTTTGATATATTAAATATAGCAGCACTATGGTATATGGCGGTACAGTATAGCAGATGTATAGCAGCACTATAGTATATGGCAATATATTACAGTATATGTACAGGTGCACTACAGTATATGGGGGTATTTTATAGCACATGTATAGCAGCGCTATGGTATATGGTGGTACATTACATTACATGTATAGCCGCGCTATAGTATATGGCGATACATTACAGCACATGTAATGTGTTATAATTAATTGCCTCTTGCCATGCAAGAGATGGAGTACCCGCCCCTCTCTGGGCCCTGCACACATAGAGCCCCGTCGCCTTCATTCCACTTCAGACACTGGTCATGCTGGTTCCTGCTTACTGGTAAGTATTCACACCAGTCAGGTTTTTAATACAACAGTTAGGACCGCGTCTGAGATGGGTACACTTTGAAGTTAGTGACGTGGCTTAAAATAACTTTTTCTGCGCAAAAAAACGGATTAACTAAGTACCCTGTATTTGTTATACCATTTTTATACTGCACTTGCATTTTAATATTTTTACTGCAGTGTACTGTTGTTTTTTGTCGCAATAGCTTTTTGTTTCCAATTACAGCACATGTGTAGCAGCACTATAGTATATTACAGTATATGTAGAGTTTCACTATAGTATATGGTGGAATTTTATAGCACATGTATAGCAGCACTATAGTATATGGCGATACATTAGAGTATATGTATAGCAGCACTATGGTATATGGCCATATATCAGCTCCCCCCCGCTCCTCCCTCAAAAAATAAAAAAATCCTCAGTGAGGATACTCACCTGTCCGCCGGCTCGCTCCACCTTCGTCTTCTAGGTCCTACAGGGGTTTAGAACCCGTCATTGCCTGGGAAACCGTTCAGCTGATCGGTCACATGACCGCTAACTGCCAGGGGGTCAGGATGGATTAGGGGGGCAGGATGGTGACGGGGGGTGGAGTGGTGGCAGGATGGAGCGAACGGGGCAGGATGGAGCGGGGGGGGCAGGATGGAGCCGGAGAAGCAGGATGGCGCCGGAGGAGCAGGATGGTGGTGGAGGTGGGGGCAGGATGGAGGCTGCGGGGCAGGATGGAGCCGGCAGGGCAGGATGGATCGAGCGGGGCAGGATGGAGCGAGCGGGGCAGGATGGAGCGAGCGGGGCAGGACGGAGCGAGCGGGGCAGGACGGTGGCGGGGGGACAGGATGGAGCTAACGAGGCAGGATGGAGGCGGCTGGGTAGGATGGAGGCGGCGGGGCAGGATGGTGGCATGGGGGGCAGGATGGAGTGAGCGGGGCAAGATGGTGGCAGGGGGACAAGATGGAGCGAGCGGGGCAGGATGGAGGGAGCGGGACAGGATGGTGGCGGGGGGCAGGATGGAGCGAGCTGGGCAGGATAGAGGCGGCAGGGGGGGGCAGGATGGAGCTGGCAGGGGTGGCTGGATGGAGGCGGCGGGGGGGCAGGATGGAGCTGGTGTGGGGGGGGGGCAGGATGGAGCCGGCGGGGGGGTTAGAATGGAGTGGGCAGGGGGGGCAGGATGCAGCCGGGGGGGGCAGGATGGAGCCGACGGGGGGGTGGGGCAGGATGGAGCCGGCGGGGGGGCAGGATGGAGTGGGTGGGGGGGGCAGGATGGAGGCGGTGGGGGGGTAGGATGGAGCAAGCGGGGGGTGCAGGATGGAGCCGGCGGGGGGGCAGGATGGAGCTGGTGTGTGGGGGGGAGCAGGATGGAGTCGGCGGGGGGGTAGGATGGATAGGATGGAGCGGGCGGGGGGGCAGGATGGAGCCGGCAGGGGGGGGGCAGGATGGAGTCGGCAGGGGCGGGGGGTAGGATGGAGCCGGGGGGGGCAGGATGGCACTGTTGTGGGGGGGGCAGGATGAAACTGTTGTGGGGGGGCAGGATGGAGGCGGTGGGGGGCAGATTGGAGCTGGCGGGGGGCAGGATGGAGCAGGGGGGGGCAGGATGCAGCGGGCGGGGGGGCGGGCAGGATGGAGGGGAGGGGGGGCAGGATGGAGTCGGCGAGGGGGTGTGCTATGGAGCGGAGGGGGGGCAGGTTGGAGCTGGTGGGGGGTAGGGGCAGGATGGATAGGAGGATACTCACCCGTGTGGCGGCTCGCAGGACCTGTGGTTGCCTGGGAAACCGATCAGCTGATTGGTTTCCCAGGCAAACGCAGGTCCTCAAGCCATGGAGCTAGAGGACGTAGATGGAGCGCGCCGGCGGACGGGTGAGTATCCTCTGAGGCTTTTTTTATTTTTAGTAGAAGCAAGCAGGGGGGGGGCCGCAGGAGCCGCGGGGGGGCAGGACGACCCGTGGAAGGCCCGCAGGAGTCGCGGGGGGCCGCAGGAGCCGCGGGGGGGCAGGACGACCCGCGGGGGGCCTGCAGGAGCCACGGGGGGCAGGAGCAGCTGCGGAGGGGCTGCAGGAGCCGCAGGGGGGCAGGACGACCCGCTGGAGGCCCACAGGAGCCGCGGGGGGGCCGCAGGAGCGGGGGAGCTGCATGTGTGGCGGGCGGGAGACAACCGGCTGGTGCCAGTCGTCTGTGGGCAGCGCCGGGAGAACCGCATGTCCTCCGCTCTGAGCTCCGACACTGGGGAGGATGATAACCGAGCGGTGGGAGGAGGAGAAGGAGGAGCGGGAGGACGGGGCCGGAGAGGCGGAGAGAGGAGCGGGAGGACTGGGCCGGAGGAGAGAGGAGGCGCCGGGACACAGGGGTGGTGGGAGTTTAACGGCTCACCGCTCGTGGGTCTGGTGGGCGCTAAAGCGCCCACTTCCAGTTCCGGTTTGATTACACAGGTCCGGAGTCCATCACGGAAGTTGGCCGGAAGTGGCCTTCGGGTTTATATTATAGATATTATAGATATATGAAGCTGAATGTGTGTATGTATGTGTGTGTGTGTATGTATATCCGGGATTGGCATCTACACCGTCGCAACTACAGCCACAAAGTTTTGCACAGTCACACGTCTGGACCCCAGAGCGTCATAGGCTATGTTGTGAGGTGAAATTTTAACCTTGCGCATTCCAGTTCACCAAACAATTTTGCCCCTATCTACATAATGGAGAAAAAGTGAATGGAAAAGTGTTGGAGGAAAATCGACAGCTGTCGGCTATAGCCACAAAATTTTGCACAGTCACACATCTGGACCCCGGGAGCGTCATAGGCTATGTTGTGAGGCGAAATTTTAACCCCGCACATTCCAATTCACCAAACAATTTTGCCCCTATCTACATAATGGGGAAAAAGTGACAGTTACCAGTTGACAGTTGTGAATGAGAGGGGGTTAATTATAGCGCCAAAGACTAACAGCACATACCAGCATATAGTCACTAAGGTGAGGCACCAACATGAGATATTCACCACGCACGGGGACATGTATACACACCACATGCACACAAAGAGTAACAGCAAGTGTATAGTCGCTAAGGTGCAGCCCCAACATTGGATACTCACCTCGCACCCGAACAAGCACACACACCACAAAGAGATACTCACAACATAGACACACACCCCCACCCCCACGGGGGCACACACACACACCCTATAGCGACACATACAATTACCCCACAGGGACACACACCACAAAGAGACACACACAACACAGAACACACACAGACCCCTCCCCACAGGGACACACACACATAGCCACCCTATAGGGACACATGCACTCACCCCACAGGGACATACACACACACACACCACAAAGAGACACACACACCACACAGACCTTCCCCCACAGGGAAACACATATGTCTGACACCCAGCCGGGCACCGGGACTTCACGGGGCAGGCTATGCTTCTTCCTCGTCATGGAACCGCACCTGCCGAAGCGGGGCCCGGTGGTGCAGATTCAAAGTGAATATTGGCTGAACAGATTTAAAGGTTGTTTAAGTCGTGACGCCACCTGTGAGTGTTCCGGTGATGTCCACGGCGCTGCTTGGGCCTCCGGGGGATGGGATGCAGCAAGATGGAACGCTCCCCACAGGCTGAGCGGTAATCCCCGGAGCCAGGAGCTGCGCAAGATGTTGTGAGGCAGCTGCGGTTACCTTCTACTTGCAGAGATGGACAGTTCTAAAGAAAGCACGGACACTGGAGGTCTCTGTAATGGTACCTTTACACGCCGCTACTGGATGGTGGCAACAACCGGGTACATGAGAGAAATGTATCTTGCACCGCCAATTCAACCCGAGGTAGCGGCGTGTGAAGACGGTTGTAGCCACCCGCCAGTGGCGGCACCTGTTTCCGAGCACTGCCCTAAAACAGGTGGTTAACCAGCCGATGGTAGCGACCTGTATCGGCTTGTAAAGAAGGAACAGAAGGGTTGTTTCGACACCATGCAATGTACCTGGTATGTACCTGGGGCGTGACACAGGCTCCGGGAAACCACCCCCCTTCAGCGATCATTGGAGGCAGCTCCTGCGTTACGATTGGTAGTCGCTGCACAGGGCAGCATATTTAAGGAGCTGACCAGTCACACTACACAATTGATCGAGCGTCATGTATTAGTCAGCCTCCTGCGCTGCCTGGCCAATCATGATGCTATTGCTTTGTCCTATCAGCGTACGAACGTCTCGTAATCCACAATTGTGGCACGCCTATGTGATGTCCATGCTGCACCAGGACCGCCCATATTAGCTTGTTGTAGCGGTGTGTAAATGAGGTAAGGTGCTCTGCAGAAGGTAACTTGAGACACCCGGCGGTGTATCCAGAGAGATGTAACCTACCGTAGCGCACCTTGTTGCGGCGTGTAAAGGTGGTGTGTTTACCGTTGGCAACCGTTTGTGCGTGCTCGTGCACGTGAAGCACCCGGTTGTTGCCACCATCCAGTAACGGCGTGTAAAGGTACCATTACGGGTACTTTACTGTAACCAGCAGGTGATACATGGCATACAGTTCTCAGGTAACGGACCGGGTGAACTCAGAGTTTCTCAGAGCTCCGCGGTGTTCCTCCATTCTAACTAGTTTGTGTTGCCGTTGTCGCCCTGAGGTGCCAGATTTGGGTACAAGGAGGCTACTTCATTTTCCCTACTGGGGAATTCTGGCCGGATTTGTGGGGAGCCTTGGGTCCTTTTGGTGGGTACTCCGCTGGCTAGACGACTCTGTGTGTGCGGCGGTGGTGGGGTGCTCCTGTAAAGCGGTCCCTTCACTCCTGGTTTGCATGGCAGTGATAAACGACTCCAAGCTTCGGAACCAGTAATCCGGTTGTAGATGGGCACGGGGATGTTTTGACCCGTAAGCATTTGCCCAGAATCCGGTTGTTGAGGCACTGGGGTAATGGCGCCCAACCGGGGTGACGGCCAGGGGGCTGCACGGGACTGTGCAGGCCCCCTCTCCTAGGTTGCAGAGCTTGTCGTTTCTGCTCCCTTCTCCAATGTTGCCTTTTTCAGTTCTCCTACACTCTACCGCTACACTCCACCCACCAGGACCTTATTGGCCCTCTATGCTGATGTGCATGTAGGGTATGGAGCTCTGAGTTTTAACTGTGTCATTGCTTAGAGAATATTGCTGCTGCTGTCTTGGCTGCAATACACTCCTGTGACGCACTCGTTGCGGGGCGCCACACACACACACCACAAAGAGACACACACAACACAGAGACACACACACCCCACACAGACACCCCCCCACAGGGATACACACACACACCACACAGGCCCCCCCCACAGGGACACACACACATACACACCCTATAGGGACACATGCACTCACCCCACAGGGACACACACATACACACACCCCAGGGACACACACACCACACAGACAGACACAGATGTGCACAAATCACCTCACACAATTCGCCTCATATGTGTGCTATCTTTAATTTCCAAACATAAATATCTGATTAAAAACTGCCAATGTGCAACACATGTGCCATATAGGGAATTAAGGCAGATGTCAGTCACATGAGCTGTCTATTATGTGTATGTGTGAGGTAACATATACTGCCCGGCCAGGGGGAGGGTTTAATGTTGGCTGGAGATTTATTAGGCTGCCTATGGCAATCAATCACAGCTCAGCTTCTATTTTCTTACAGGTCATTAATATGACATATTCAAATTCTATATTGTTATAGCTAACATCAGTTATTTATTAACCCGGGCGTAGCCGGGTACTACAGCTAGTATTATATATATTGTGACATAGCGATCACGGATCATGTTGGGGTTCACTCACTTGGCAGCGATATGCAAACACTGCAACAGGCTCTCCATTTAAATAAGTTAATGTCGATTTATTATGTCAGCATAAACCGCCCTCCAGCACATAAACAGGAGCCTTTATGTGGCTTACAGGAACATATTGTCCAGTATTGTCTGTTTTTACCTCACACACAGGATGCACAGGTTTGGGTATGCTTCTCCAGCCTCAGAGCACACTGCAGCCACAACATGTGCTCAGCAGCAGTCTTTTCCAGCCTCCAGCACCTGAGCTGACATCACAGACCATGTGATCATGAAGGAGTCACACTATATCAGATGTGACACACCCATGATGAGGAACTATGATGGTCAGTCCCGCCTACCACTTCCCGACCAGCAAGCCATTCTAGATTTATATCGCAGCAGATTTCTGTCTGCGATACACACTGGCTATATACATTCCTGGTATACCTCACAATATATATACAGTGCCTTGTGAAAGTATTCAGCCCCCTTGAACTTTTCAACCTTTTGCCACATTTCAGGCTTCAAACATAAAGATATAAATTCTAATTTTTTTGTGAAGAATCAAGAAGTGGGACACAATCGTGAAGTTGAACGAAATTTATTCCATTTTTTTTTTTTAAACATCATGTTTATTAAAGATTTTTCTTTTTTGAAAACAACACATATAAAAGAATAAACATCAGTATAACTTCACAGTATTGTTATAATGCACAATGAATATATAAAAGAAAAAGAAACCATCGCAATATAAAAAGTGATCCGAAACATAGAAACTTATTCCATTAACCCCGGATCGTCCAGATGTAGTCAACAATGTCTATAGAAATCAACGACAGAGATCTGATTAGGATGCCATTGTTCAAAGATCAAAGTGTGCAATCCCCTATACCCGAAACACCTAACAAGCGTATCCTCTTTTTCCTTCAATCTAGTGTGAGGGTGAATTCCATGTCCTGCCTCTTTGTTGTCTGTCTTTCTTTATTTTCCCAATTTCCCCAGTGACCCCTCTAAGTCGCTCAGCAAGTACCAAGAGGTATCTTTAAGAGGTCCCATGATGCGACGGATTGTGGTCATGGATTCCTTTGATTCTATATACCCCCTCCATTTTTTCATAAATGTCTCCATCAGTGGTTCTTTATCTCTTAATACCTCCCTTCTATCAATCTCCAATGCTCTATCCAGTCCCGCCTCAATGTCAGATTCTTTCGGTAGGTCAGGACGTAACCAATGTGTAAGCAGCATCCTTTTAGCTAGGAGGATGAGGACGTGTGCGAACCTCAGGGACATTTTGTTGTTCCCATTCGCCTCTATGTCCTGGAATATCCACTTCGTGGGTTCCAGTGCATATCGGCATCCACAGTATCTATATAACAGATCATTCGCCATTATCCAGAACGATCGCACCCTAGGACATGTCCAAAGACCATGGATCATGTCGGTGTTTTCCCTTTGACATTTGGGGCAACACGTTATGCGGTCAGGGTTGGACACAGAGCGCAGAAAATTGAAGCCATAAACCATCCCGTGTATGATGCGATATTGTGAGTCCCTCCATTGTTCGCTAAGAATAAATCTTCTCACCTTGTTCCACCCCGTCGAGACACTGTCTGTTACCGCATTGTCTCCCAGAAATTTCGTCCACTTAGAAAATAAATGTGAGTACCCATTTGGGGTCAGTGTTCCTCTAAGTTCCCTGTATATAGACGATATGCTAAGATGTGAGGATTCCAGGCCAATCAACTTGTCACATACGTTAGGAGTCACTTCTGTGGATACGTCTCTGAGGTTAGTCATAACTTGCTGTTTCAGTTGCATGTATTGAAGTCCCTGCGCCTCCCCTAGACCAAATTTCCTTATAATTTCTAGTCCTGTCATCCAACGTCTTTCCGTCTCATGCAATAGGTCCCCCATCTTCTGTACCCCCTTCCTCCTCCATTCCGTGAACAGTGCGTTCTCCCACCCCATCTTAAAGTCAGGGAAAGCCCAGGGGTTAAGGTGTCTAGATATTTTCCAGGGTAACCCACATTTCTTCCTCACTGTCTTCCAGACTGCTATCGTGTCCCTACAGATGATGGCTGATTTAATTTGTACCGGGATATGTACTAAAGAGGAATGTAGTAGAGAGCAACGGTCCCACGGGGCACAAAATTCTGCCTCCAACTGACCCGCAGAATATCTATTGGCTTTTGTAATCCATTCCACGACGTGCCTTAGTAAGCATGCCAAATTATATCCCCGTATATCAGGCAAGTTCGTACCTCCTTCTGCCCTGGGCAACATTAATGTTCCCATCCGTATTCTTGGTCTGCGTCCCCGCCAAATAAAGGCGGAAAATGCCTTGTTGACCCTTTTAACATCTATATGCCTTAATAGTAGGGGAAGTGTTTGCAAGGGATAAAGGAGACGGGCAAAGCTGACCATTTTTATCAAATGACATCTGCCTAGCAGTGACAATGGGAGATTGGCCCATTTCTTGAGCTCTTGTTCAATTTTATTAAAGAGTGGGGGATAGTTAAGGGCATAGACTTGACCCGGAGTCCTACCCAATTTTATTCCCAAGTATCTGATATGTGAACGGGCCAATGATATACCTAATTGCTATGTTAATTTTTGCAAGGAGTTCCCTCCCCTTATACTCATTATTTCGCATTTACATCTATTAAGAGTAAATCCGGCAAATTTGCCAAACGTCTCGATCTCTTTGATCAATAAGGGCAGGTCTCGTTCCGGGTTTTTCATGAAAAGAACGATGTCGTCTGCAAACAAGGCAGATTTCACCTCGCATCTCCCCACGGTTATACCGGAAAAAGAGCTAACATCGTTGATGAATCTAGCTAGAGGTTCCAAAGCTAGGTTAAATAATAGAGGAGATAGTGGACACCCCTGCCGTGTCCCTTTCTGCAACGGAAATTTCGGGGACAGAAATCCCGGTGTGTGCACCCTCGCTGTGGGGTTAGAGTATAGGTTATGCAGGAAGTTGCGAAATCTACCCTTGATGCCCACATGGTCAAGTACTAGACCCAGCCATGGCCACCTGACATTGTCAAATGCCTTTTCTGCGTCTAAGGCGACCATGGCTGGGTCCCGCCCATTCCCCTGTTCACCGCCACGTACCACATCTAGCACCAACAATGCTTTACGTATATTAGAAACGGCCGAACGCCCCTTGACAAAGCCAGTTTGATGGTGGTCAATGAGGTCTGGGAGAATCCGGGCTAACCTGTCTGCCATTATTTTGGACAGTAATTTAAGATCTACGTTCACTAGGGATATAGGTCTGTAGTTTGCCGGATCCTCTCTATCTTTATCTCCTTTAGGCAGTAATTTGATATATGCCACGTTGGCCTCGCCTGGAATGGATTCGCTTTCTAGAAATTTGTTAAATAGTCCTGTCAATATCGGAGTTACTTCCTCCCTCAAGAGTTTATAGAATTCGCCCGTGAACCCGTCTGGTCCCGGTGCTTTACCTGAGCCTAGATTTTTGATAGCTAATTCAACCTCAGCTTCTGATACGGGCTGATTGAGGCATTCCAGGTCAAGATCCGGGACAGTACTCAGTTTCACCTTTCTCAACCATTCTTCTCCCCCTGTCGCCTGAGACTCGCCGTCTCCATACAATCTGCGGTAAAAGTCTCTTAATATGTTATTGATGTCCCTGGGGTTTGTCGTGACCCCACCCTCTTTCTGACGGAGTGCCGCAATTAGATTGGCAGGACGTCTTCCTTTAGCTAAATTCGCCAACAGTTTTCCCTCCTTGTCTCCAAATCTATTTAATTCTACCTCTAACTGTCCGCATGTCATAGCTTCTCTCATTTCTGCCCACCTATCAAAATCTTTCCGGGCTTCCAGCCATTTCTGTCGGTCCGTTGGGTCATGTGTCAGTCGAAAGGCCCTGTAGGTGTCCGTAACTCTTGCACTGGCTTCAGTATATTGTTCAGCTAGTTTCCTTTTTTGTGTTAGAGTATGAGCAATGATATGACCTCTGACCACTGCTTTTCCCGTTTCCCAAAAAAGCTTGTGGTCCGTCTTATGAGCTTCGTTATCCCTTGAGAATCTAAGCCACCATTCTTTGAGTTTGGTTTTGAAGTCTCCCAATTTAGATAAGTGTGCGGGAAATCGCCATAAGATATCAGAGCCTTTGGGCTGTATCTCTAATACGTCTAAGGAGACCGGGCTATGGTCTGATATGACCATTGTTCCAATCTCAACAGACTCAATCATACGCATTAATTTCTCATTTATCAGGAATAGGTCAATCCGTGACCAGGATGTGTGAGGGCAAGAGAAATGTGAGAATTCTAACTCATGTGGATGTAAAGTGCGCCATACATCAATTAATCCCAGCGAGCCCATCATACTCGCCAACCTTCCCCCTCGCCTGGGAGGTTCTATCGCTTCCGATGTATTTGAAGCCCTGTCGTTACTCCTTTTCCTGTCTAGGTCTTCTGTTACCACTTCGTTAAAATCGCCACCCACTATTATATTGGTTGTCCGGTCGTCTAACAGTTTTATCTGTAAATCGTCAAAAAAATTACCTCTCGAGCTATTAGGAGCATAAATGTTATAAAGACTGTATCTTTGGGTCTTTATATCCAGCTCCACCTGTAGTATTCGTCTTTCCTGATCTCTGTCTGGTCATAGAAACTAGTGTATGTGCAAGATGTTTGTTGACCAAGATCAACACTCCAGCCTTACGGTCCTGAGCCCCCGAAGCCCAACCTACCCCTGCCCATTGCTTTAACATATAGTGTAATTCATGTTGTCTCAGGTGCGTTTCCTGTAAAAGGGCAATATCTGCCTTGAGCCTTTTAAGATGCCTCAACACCATATGTCGTTTGTTAGGGGATCTAAGCCCCTTAACATTCCATGTAATTACTCTAACCATTTTACATAGTGTAAGATAAACACATCGGTTTCTGACCAGGGGGATTGCACACACCCTCTCCGTCTTTCTACATGTATGAAATAAGGGGCAATGGAATGAATTTCACATAAACAAATTTCTGTCTTAGATATCATGTGATAGTAAATAAACATAAAAAAGGTAAGAAGCATAAAAAACACAAGAACCTTCTGAAACATAGAACCCCCCCCCCCCCACCTAAACACGAGATGGAAACATTTCCCGTGTTATAACCCCTTGAAAAAAAAACCTTCTTTGGCCACATGACTTCCTTTTTTCTGTACTGGCCCTAATCCCTACCGCGTCTAATGTCTTTGTGTGGAGCCATCCCATTCAGACCATATATCATCTCTCCCTGGGGGAAGGGAAGGGGGGGAAAGAGCGTGTATGAAAGAGGGGGGTATGGGCACAGAATAAAGCTAGTACAGTGTGAGTAAAGAGGTGAAGGGAAGGACCAGAGGGAGGAGGGGACGTGCATGTAAAAAGGATGAGAGAGCAGACACAGGGGGTAGAGAAAAGAGGAAAAGTGGAAGAAAACGAGGGCAATGCAGGTAGAGAGGTGAAGGGGCGATAAAAAGGAAGTGTGAAGGTGTGTGGGAGAATAGGAGCAGATTGTGGAGAGAGGATGAGGCATAAGACATGTCAGGTCACTTTTTTTTTTTGGGGGGGAAAGAGGTCTAGTGTTGGATCAGTCCCCTTTAGTTTAAGAGGCAAAGTAGTCCACATCTCAGGATGTATTTACTCCCTGTCTAACCACCCTTTGAAAATTGCCCTTTGGCTCTTTATAGGCAATACGCATCGTGTAAGTGGGGGGAAGGGTGGAGACTTTCTCTCAATCGATATCTGTGTAGGTAGACCGGGATACATCATTAGAGGAATTTTTCCTTTGTCATACGTCCAAACGGTTGCCATCATTATCCGAGTCCAACACTGGTGATGAATGGTGATCTCTCGGAGGCGTGTCATCGTACGAGCGACTCTGCTGTTTCGCCCAGGTAGTGACTTCTGAGCGACGTTCTCGGGCATGTTGGTTTGTGTTGTCATCCAGAACCACTTCTGCGTATGTGCGGTGTTGTGACGGTCCCGGGGACCTCTCTCCATCATTTGAACGTGTCGGGGTGTTAGCAGAAGGGTTGTCCCGTTGAATGAAATTTAGTGCTGCACTGTAATCCGTGAAAGACTTTAATATACCTTTGGAGTCCCGGAATCTGAGTATCGTGGGGAATGCCAGCTGGAAGCGTATGTTCTGTTTGAAAAGTAGGGAGCAGGCCGGGCTGAAGAGCTTCCTTTTACGTTCCACCGCTGCTGAGAAATCCTCATAGATCCTTACTTTGTGGCCTCCAATAAGTAGTGGGATCCTTCTAGCTCTGTATTCTCGCAGCAGTTTCTCCTTTTCTTTATAATCCAAGTACTTTGCAATGGCTTGCCTTGGCTTGTCTCGCGGGTCACGTGGCGGTCCAACTCTGTGGGAGCGTTCAACTCTGCATCTGTGCTGGAAGCCTAGTATCTTTGGCAGCTCGGCTTCCCATATAGCATCTAGTTGTGCGGGGGAAACGGACTCCGGTAAACCAACCATACGGAGGTTGTTTCTCCGTGAGCGGTTTTCTAATTCGTCCAGTTTATCCTCTGAATAAACCGCCTGTTTTTGCAATACTTTTATCTGACCTTCTAGTCGCAGAATCCTATCTTCCGCCTCTCCGACCCGGCGCTCAGCCTCCTTCAGCTGTTCCCCCTGTGCCGCTACTGTACTTTGTATCCCCAAAATCGCCTCCTCGACCGCCTCTTTTAGCACGGATTTTAGGTCAGCTGCCAAATAAGGCACCACCTCTCTTGCCAGCGCTTTTACATTAATTGTGGTGGCTGCCGTATAGGGATCTTCTGCGGTGGACTCCAGGACCTCCGCCATGGGGCCGCCTTGTGCTTGCATTTCCCCCATCTGCCTTACCGCCGCCTGTGGCGACGAGGGCTTCCTCACTGCGGTATCTCCCGCCCGTGTGTCGCTCCCTCCTCCGGCGCTGTTATTTGCCCGGGTGCCTCGGCTCCCTGCCGTATTGTGGTTACAAACACTCTCCTTCCTCCTGGTCACAGCCCCTCCACTCACCGATGTCGCCATTTTGGATTGCGTCCCGCTCGGCCCCATATCTTTCTTTGAGGACGGGTTTTTTCTGCCGGAGTTCCTCAAGACATATCTGTCCAGGGTCCCCGAGGGTCGAGGGTTAAACGCCAGGTTGGATGGGGGCCGGATGGCTCCTCGTTCACGGTGCTGCCGGCGGATTAACGACCCGGTCTCAGGAGCACTTCTCCTAGACAGCCATCTGCACAGCGCCGGAACCGGAAGTATTCCATATTTTAAACTTTTCCAACAACTAAAAAACTGAAAAGTGGGTTGTGCAATATTAAGTTAATACTTTGTAGCACCACCTTATGCTTCGATTACAGCTGCAAGTCGCTTGGGTATGTCTCTATCAGTTTTGCGCATTGATAGACTGACATTTGTGCTCATTCTTCCTTGTAAAACAGCTGGAGCTCAGTGAGGTTGGATGGAGAGCGTTTGTGAACAGCAGTTTCTCTAGTCACCTTCCACGACAGCATAGGAGGTAGCCTCGCCACGCCCTAATGGGGACAGGAAACACAAGAGAGGTTAAAAGGCCCCTCCCACCTCCCATTAGCCAGTGTCTTTCCTGTCCCCATGTGGAGGTAGGAACATTCTTCTCCCTCAACCCCAAGGACAGTGCGATCGGGTGGATACCTTCTCCCACGCATGGCCGTTTCGTCTGGCCTACGCGTTTCCTCCGCTCCCTCTCCTAGCCAGGGCTCTGAGGAAGATCAGGGATGAGGGGGTTCCTACTATCCTGATTGCCCCCCTTTGGCCAAAGAGAAGTTGCTTCAATCTGGTAATGTCTCTCCGGGTGGACGGTCCTGTACGTCTGGGGTAGGACCCGAGCCTCCTCTCACAGGGTCCGGTTTTCCATCCTGCTCCACAGCACCTCAGTTTGGCTGCCTGGCTTCTGAGGCCCGTGTGCTGAAGGCCCAGGGCCTTTCGGATAGAGTTGTTGCCACCCTTCAAGATTGCCGTAAGCCAGTTACTAATTCCATCTACAGTAAGATTTGGAAGAGGTTCTCCTCCTGGTGCAGTCCCCGGGTGCCAGATCCTTTTGCTCCAAATATTTCGCAAATTTTGGATTTCTTGCAGCAGGGTTTGGATATGGGACTTAAACCTAGCACCCTTAAGGTTCAAGTCGCAGCCCTGAGTTCAGTGTTCGATGTGAGACTGGCGGATCATCGTTGGGTCAAACGTTTCATGGTGGCGGCTTCAAGATGTTGTCCCTGTCGGAGGAGTGTTTCCCCCTCGTGGGATCTGAATCTTGTGCTTACGGGCCTGACTCGTTCTCCTTATGAACCTCTGTCGGCTTGTTCCATGAGATCCTTATCTCACAAACTCGCATTCCTGGTGGCTATTACTTCAGCGAGGAGAGTTGGCGAACTCCAGGCTTTGTCCATACGTGAACCATATTTGACGGTGCGTGATGACAGCATTGTTTTCCAGTTGGATCCGTCTTTTCTGCCAAAGGTGGTGTCGGAGTTCCATCGATCCCAGTCGATAGTTCTACCATCCTTCTGTCAACATCCTAGATCTGCGAAGGAGGTGGAGTTTCATTCTCTGGATGTCCGTCGCCTGGTGTTGCACTACCTGGAGATCACGGCTCCCTGGCGTATCGACCAGAATTTGTTTATTCAGCACTTTGGTCGCAACAGGGGCCGGAAGGTGGCTAAAGGCACTATAGCCAATTGGATAAAGAAGGCGATCGTGGATGCCTATGTTGGTCAAGGCCTCCCGGCTCCTACTGGTTTCACGGCCCATTCTACCCGGGCCACTTCTGTCTCGTGGGCTGAGCGTGCAGGGGCTTCTCTGGAGCAGCTCTGCAAAGCGGCTACATGGTCTTCGCTACATACCTTCACCAAACACTATCGTTTGGATGTTCTGGCTGGCAGGGACTTGGCCTTTGGCCGGAAGGTCCTGCAAGCTGTTGTCCCTCCCTAGGTAAGGATTCGTGGGCATTCCTCCTATGCTGTCGTGGAAGGTGACTAGAGAAAAAAGAATTATTCTTACCGTTAATTCGGTTTCTAGGAAACCTTCCACGACAGCACTTATTTCCCTCCCTATTTTTCTTGTTTGTAGTTTATATGCTAGTTTCTTATGCGTTTTGGGTTCGTTGTAAGACACTGGCTAATGGGAGGTGGGAGGGGCCTTTTAACCTCTCTTGTGTTTCCTGTCCCCATTAGGGCGTGGCGAGGCTACCTCCTATGCTGTCGTGGAAGGTTTCCTAGAAACCGAATTAACGGTAAGAATAATTCTTTTTTTCAGCTCTTTCCACAGATTCTCGATTGTATTCAGGCCTGGACCTTGACTTGGCCATTCTAACACCTGGATAGGTTTATTTTTTAACCATTCCATGGTAGATTTTGCTTTATGTTTGGGATCATTGTCTTGTTGGAAGATAAATCTCCGTTCCAGTCTCAGGTCTTTTGCAGACTCCAACAGGTTTTTTTCCAGAATGGTTCTGTATTTGGCTCCATCCATCTTCACATCAATTTTAACCATCTTTCCTGTCCCTGCTGAAAAAAAGCAGCCCCAAATCATGATGCTGCCACCACCATGTTTGACAGTGGAGATGGTGTTTTGAGGGTGATGAGCTGTGTTGCTTTTACGCCAAACATATCATTTTGCATTGTGGCCAAAAAGTTAAATTTTGGTTTCATCTGAGCAGAGCACCTTATTCCACATGTTTGGTGTATCTCCCAGGTGGCTTGAGGCAAACTTCAAACGAAACGTTTTATGGATATCTTTGGGAAATGGCTTTCTTCTTGCCACTCTTCCATGAAGGCCAGATTTGTGCAGTGTACGACTGATTGTTGTCCTATGGACAGACTCTCCCACCTCAGCTGTAGATCTCTGCAGTTCATCCAGAGTGATCATGGGCCTTTTGGCTGCATCTCTCATCAGTCTTCTCCTTGTTCGAGATTAAAGTTTAGAGGGACGGCCGGGTCTTGGTAGATTTGAAGTGGTCTGATACTCCTTCCATTTCAATATGGTCGCTTATACAGTGCTCCTTGAGATGTTTAAAACTTGGGAAATCTTTTTGTATCCAAATCCACCTTTAAACTTCGCCACAACAGTATCTCGGACCTGCCTGGTGAGTTCCTTGGTCTTCATGATGCTCTCTGCGCTTGAAACAGAACCTAAGGGTACCGTCAAACAGGGCGATCTCTGCGGCGATGTTGCCGGCAATTCACAGGAGCGCGCACTTTTTTGGCGCACTGCCATGGTTGCTGTTGCGATGTCACACGCAGCAATATCGCCAGCAATGCATCTGCGAACTTGCCGGCAACTATCGCAGCCAGGGTTAAACTCTACCCTGGCAGCGAGCCATAACATGGGAGTCTATGGGGGAGTTGCCAGCAAAATCGCTGCACTACTGTATATGGAGGGAGGAGGCTGCACTATATGAGGCTGCACTATATGGAGAGAGGAGGCTGCATTATATGAGGAGGCACTGTATGGAGAGATATGAGGGTGCACTATATGGAGAGATATCAGGGTGCACTATAATATATGGAGAGCTTTGAGACTACATTATGCTATATGGAGGGCTGAGCCAGCATTATACTGCATAGAGGACTATGAGGCTGAATTATACTATATGGAATACTATGGGGGTGCATTATAATAACTGGATGACAATGGGAGCTACCTTGTGAAGGGGGGACAATAGGCTGCAAGGACTTTGGGGATACATTATAATATAGGAAGGAATATGGGGAACTATTATAAGGAGATTGGGGACAGTGATGAGAGTAGAGAGTCTGTGAGTGTATGAGGGTTAATGGCCTGTAGATTTCTGGATGTGTGATAGGAGTGTGTGTGGGGTGGGTGAGGATTTGTGAGTGTGAATGAGAGAATGTGATCAGAGAGAGGAAGAGGTGAGTTATCTAAGGAGGAGATTGAGCAGAGCCGGGTAAAGACTAGGTCAAGGGTGTTACCGTCTTTGTGTGTCTCAGAGGTTAAGAGCTGTGAGAGGCCAAGAGAGGTGGTTAGAGAAAGGAGCTGGGGGGAGATGGGGCTGTTTATGGGGATGTTAATGTTTCCCAGAATAAGGGTTGGTAATTCTGTAGACATGAAGTGTGGCAGTCACGCAGAAAAATGGTCGAGGAAATGGGTGGGTGAACCTGGGGGGTGGTATACCACTGCTACTCTGGGGGGGGGGAAATATAAGAGCCTAATTGTGTGGACCTCAAAAGAGGGGAATGAGTGTGATGGAGCTAGGGGAATGATCTGGAAAGTTCATTGTGGGGACAGGAGTAAGCCAAATCCACCACCATATCTGATCCCAGGTCTTGGGGAATGGGAAAAATGTAAGCCGCCATGACAAATAGCAGCAATGGAAGCAGTGTCTGAGTCCTGGATCTAGGTTTCATTGAGGTCCATCAGATTAAAAGAGTTAGTAAGAAAGTAATTGTGAATGAAGGGAAGCTTGTTGCATGCAGATCGTGGATTCCAGAGAGCAAAATTAAAAGAGAAAAATGAAGGTGTGCAGATAATGTTAATAAGGTTAGTAGGGTTTACATGTGAGATAGGGGAGGGGTTGAAATTGGCAGAGGGTTGGGAGGATTATCACCTGACAGGAGCAGCAGTAAAAAGAGAAATGGTAAATAGTTTTTGAATTTGTAACATGGATTATGATGCAAAACTCAGTCCATATGATGGACTGAGATTCTTCAGTAAACTGAAGATAGCATGGGAGCTGTACAAAGGGTAGAGAAGGAGAGAGGGTCTGATGTGAATGAGTGGTTATGGAGGGGGGATGGGGTGGTAAAAGTGGGTGGCAAAAGCACATAGGAAACCAAACCGTGAAATAAGAGACATAGTTAGTAAAGATTGAAAGTGAAAAGAATTAGACATATTGTTCTCAGTGGCTTTCTATCCCATTACCTTCCATTCCATCCCAGTCAATTCCGGTTGATTTCTGGTCTAATTCTTGACACTGTATGAGACACTTATTTGAGATACAAAAGTAGACACGTCTAAAGCAGACTGGTCGCTGGTAAGATATACTCAAAAAAGTGAATTCAGGTGTGGAAGTAGGGGGAGGGTACTCAAATCCATTAGCCCATTACCAATCAAGGCAGAGCCAAATGGTGGCTCAATGCAGATTTCATGAAGGATCATAAACAGCGGTATGAGGCGGGGGGGGGGGGGGGGGAGGCAGTGGAATGGAGAGTTACATTCATAATAGAATGGGATATATATCAGCATGAAAAATAGATCAGATCAGCAACAGAGTTGTGTGTTGAGAAAACAGTCAAACATACCTGTAGGGAGACACAAAATTGACAAGATGATTGGGTGATCAGAGCGATGCAGATAGTTGAAGATACATGGCAGATGATGGAGCCCAATTGCTTCATATCATTTCTGGTCTATTTCTTGACACTTCATGAGACACTTATTTTAGACACATTAAGCCTGTGGAAAGTAGATTTTTGGTGCCAAATTCCTCTACAGGAAACAGGTTTCAGGGAATTGTGATGTTTGCATTGTACTCCTTGATTGTAAATGGTAAGCATGGGAATTTTCAGAACTAGCTTTTCCTGTTGCTATTTCTCAGTCATACAAGTCAAAGGTTGAGAGCTTTCTGTTTTTAGTTCTTACAGTTCTTACAGTTGTACAGCATAAAAGGGTTGTTTACAAGAGGGCAACCACTTTTGCATACCCAAAATATGCTAAATAAAAATAGGTAAAAAACATATTTATCACCTTAATGAGCACCTCTACGCTGAGTGCTGTGTACCCCGGCGATCTTTTAACAATATTTATGACACGTAAATGTTGCAGCTTTCACAGTTCCATCCAACAAGAGAGTTCAGCCTGATGGAACTGTGAAGGTTTCACCTGCAGCTGATGGGCTGAATCGCTCACGTGACATATACAATGTCATGAGATCACTGGGAGTCAAGGCACTTAGAACAGTAAAGAAGCACCTGTCCGTGAGGTAAGAATGCCATAAAAAACAGATGTACATAATAGAAGCCAGGAAAGAGTTAAAATTGGTGATATATGTGTGGGTTCCCTTCCCCAAGAATACCTCTTGCAAGTTTCTCAACTGATTTTTCTGGGGTAAAATAAAAAACTTCTAATCATACCTACAAGCCAGGCATAAACCATCATTCATAAATCAATAATGGACCTTTGTAAACATGCCTACATACATGCAAGACACTCTTTCATCAGCTGACTGGGCAGTTTATATAGCATATAAATCATTATGGATTGCACAGTGTCCATAAAAATAGCGGATACGCTGCAAACAACATGCAACTATATGGTGAGAGAACAAACCTATTATCGATTGTTTTTTCCTCACCACGCTGAGAATTCCAGCCCCCAACTACCTGAGTTACCTTGGCTGGCAAACAAAAATACAGCAAAGCACACATTCATTTTTTTAAAATTATTTATTTAAATAACTAAAAAAAATAGGTCTCCCCTATATTTTTCATTGCCAGCAAAGGTAACACCAGGCAGCGTGGGTTGGCAGCAGTAGCTGCTTGGTTTATCTGCACTAGTTATAGAAATAGACATCAAAGCCCTGCACATTTTTTACCAGAAAATTAAACACATTATTAATAAGAAAAACACAGAAACAGGTTTTTATGTAAAAATACATTTATTAATATACATTGGGAAAGAGCACAGGGGGAGAGACAGTGGACAGGGGAGAGACTAAACAGGGGGGAGGGATGGCCATGGCCCCCAGCGCCACAAAGCCCGCATCCATTGTGATGTCACCACCCTCCCGATGCAATAGCATCGGGCCAACATCTAGTACTGAATAATTATTATCTACATTACATAATGCAATCACTTTTTTAACATCAGTTGCTATTTCTCTTTTGATTCATAGAGAGAAAGGGCACATTCACCTTTCTAATCCTCATCTAGAGAAAATGAAAGAAGACATATTATACCACTTTGATCTTGGAACAAAAACACATGATTTTCCAGCTTTGTTTGGTGATGTTAAGGTAAGAAATGAAAACAATTCTGAATAAGTAAATGATCAGAAGTCTGAATGAAGGTATGTTCTGGAATCACAATATTGGTGGCCTATTGTAAGGATCATTGACGGTCTAGCTTTTACTATTAATCCGCTGTTTGTCCAAATGATGTGGCCTCTTCGTTGTTTGTATTGCTCTTTCTATCTACAGTCATGGCCAAAAGTTTTGAGAATGACCAAAAGGTTATATTGACAGAATGAGTTAATGCAGCAAGTCAATATTTGCAGTGTTGACCCTTCTTCTTCAGGACCTTTGCAATTCTCCCTGGCATGCTCTCAATCAACTTCTGGACCAAATCCTGACTGATAGCAGTCCATTCTTGCATAATCCATGCTTGCATTTTGGCAGAATTTGTTGGTTTTTGTTTGTCCACCCGTCTCTTGATGATTGACCACAAGTTCTCAATGGGATTAAGATCTGGGGAGTTTCCAGGCCATGGACCCAAAATCTCTATGTTTTGTTCCCTGAGCCATTTAGTTATCACCTTTGCTTTATGGCAAGGTGCTCCATCATGCTGGAAAAGGCATTGTTGGGCGCCAAACTGCTCTTGGACGGTTGGGAGAAGTTGCTCTTAGAGGACATTCTGGTACCATTCTTTATTCATGGCTGTGTTTTTAGGCAAGACTGTGAGTGAGCCGATTCCCTTGGCTGAGAAGCAACCCCACACATGAATGGTTTCAGGATGCTTTACAGTTGGCATGAGACAAGACTGGTGGTAGCGCTCACCTCTTCTTCTCCGAATAAGCTGTTTTCTAGATGTCCCAAACAATCGAAAAGGGGATTCATCAGAGAAAATGACTTTACCCCAGTCCTCAGCAGTCCACTCCCTGTACCTTTTGCAGAATATCAGTTGGTCCCTGCAGGGGCGGACCGTCACCCCCAGGGGCCCTGGTGCAGGTGAGGACCGGGGGGAAGATGGGGGGTGCTACTGACCGGCAGCGCGGTGCGACCCGGGGGGGGGTGCTGCTGAAAGGGCCGCGCTCTCCTACCTGGTGCTGCTGGGATAGCCACGCTCTCCTACCCGTTGCTTGCTGCTGGGAGGGCCGCGCTCTCCTACCCGGTGCTGCGCTCTCCTACTACCCGGTGCTGCTGGGAGAGCTGCGCCGGATGCTTGTAGGAGCCGGAGGGGAGGGTCGGGATCAGGCAAGGGGAGCAGGAAGCTCTCTGCTTCCCTTGCCTGACCCTCCTCTCCGTTGACGGCGGCTTGCAGGGGTCGGCTGGGGGCCCCCTCCAGGCTTGAAGGGGCCCCCTAGTCGGTCCGGGCCCTGGTGCAGCTGCACCATGGTAGTTCCGCCCCTGGGTCCCTGATGTTTTTTCTGGAGAGAAGTTGCTTCTTTGCTGCCATCCTTGAAACCAGGCCTTGCTCAAAGAGTCTCCGCCTCACAGTGTGTGCAGAAGCACTCAGACCAGCCTGCTGCCATTCCTGAGCAAGCTCGGCACTGCTGGTAGTCCGATTCCACAGCTAAAACAGTTTTAAGATACGGTCCTGGCGCTTGCTGGTCTTTCTTGTGCACCCTGGAGCCTTTTTGACAACAATGGAAGCTCTCTCCTTGAAGTTCTTGATGATGCAATAGATTGTTGACTGAGGTGCAATCTTTCTAGCTGTGATACTCTTTCCTGTTAGGCCATTTTTGTGCAGTGCAATGATGGCTGCACGTGTTTCTTTAGAGATAACAATGGTTAACTGAAGAGAAACAATGATACCAAGCACCAGCCTCCTTTTAAAGTGTCCAGTGGTGTCATTCTTACTTAATCATGACTGATTGTTCGCAGCCCTGTCCTTATCAACACCCACACCTGTGTTAATGGAACAATCACTAAAACGATGTTAGCTGCTCCTTTTAAGGCAGTACTGCAATGATGTTGAAATGTGTTTTGGGGGTTAAAGTTCATTTTCTAGGCAAATATTGACTTAGCAAGAAATTGCTGTTAAGCTGATCACTCTTTATGACATTCTGGAGTATATGAAAATTGCCATTAGAAAAACTGAAGCAGTAGACTTTGTTAAAATTAATATTTGTATCTTTCTCAAAACTTTTGGCCATGACTGTACCTATCATACTTATAGCTGTTGGATATTGCAACCTTGTCCTTTTCAATCAAATAAACTTTTTTCTTTTTTCAGTTTGTATGTGTTGGAGGGAGCCCGTGGAGAATGAAAGCATTTGCTCAGTACATTACTGGAGAATTGCAGCTTGGAAACCCTAAAGATGACATTGTCAATATATGTGCAGGAACTGACCGGTATGCCATGTACAAAGTAGGACCAGTATTAGCAATCAGTGTAAGTTGTTTTCATGACATTAATAAAGAATACATACAAATACATGGATTATCTTTAATAAATCTTTACATTTATTGATGGTTTAAACTAAGGGTGCACAACACCTTTCGGTCCATTGCCATACTGAACAAATATGAAGGCCTGCAACAAAACTTAAAAGGGGCACATACATGAATACATCAGCAGAACCACTGGCAGTACATTAATACACCATCAGAAACATGTTTTGAGTATTTGAGAGGGTTTTTGAGAGTTTCAGCTCCCAAACATTTAGTGCGAATACAATCTAACTTATATATCACATTTTTCAGAGCTCAACCAAGTCATTCTCATAATCTCCAAACTACGTTTTGAGGCTTTTTCAATTTTAACCTGAAGCATGTTATGGATTACTACAGAACCACTGTCAGTACAGGAATACATCACTAATCTTACACAGTGATCAATTGCAGTTTCAGCTCATCCCCATATACACTTGCATCATGTGAACTTACAACTCCCAGTATGTTCTTAACAATGGTGAGCAGATACTGGGAGTTGTTGTTACCAGTCATCATGTCATCATCAGGCTACGGACTAATGGGACACTGGCAGTATTACAAATAAGCATGAACATCCAGATACCTGTTAGAAGACATGTTCTCTGATTGAAGTCGTTCCCATCTCTTTACTCTCTTACCCTTTTGCAATAGTGCAGACGTTATGATGACATTTCCAATCAAGAGCTCATCTTTCCAGACTTCCCTCTTCTCCAACCTTCAAGCAACACTTCCTGACAAGGTACCCTTAAAAATAAAAGGATCTTGATACTGCCCAATAAATAAAAATATTCCCCCACAGTGCCTCTCTCTGTTATGTCCCCCACACATAGCTCCACACAGCTCCTCTCCATATTTCCTGCCACACTGTCACAACCCTCAATATCTCCCCATGCAACTCCTCTCAGTAATATTCCCCTCCACACCCTAATATCCCCCACTTCTTTGCCCTCTCCATAGTGTCCCCTACACAACCTGCCACTCTCCATAATGTCCCACACACTCTCTGACCTCTCCATAAAGTCCCCTACACACCCTGCCCTTCTCCATAATGTCCCCCACAGACAATGCCCCTCTGCCTGCTTTGCCTCCTTCACAATTTCCCCCTTGTTGTCCTATATGGTACTCTCATAGCAATAACATTCCCCCTCCTTCAAAAGATTATTAAATTTTGGGTTCCTCCTGGAGCGCTTACCATTTCCAGCCAAGTCTTTACCTCCTGTGAGCTGTGGCGCCGACAACAGCAGCAGTGGGATGAGGTCACAGCATGATGATCTCATAACACTGCTGCATGTTGGGACAGGGGTTTTCAAGCACTGTTCAGCTCATGTGTCGGCACCAAAGTGTTCAACTGTTTTCACTTCTGAAAGATGTGAATACAATTGAATATAGAAAGATGAGAATTGGAATGTCCCAGATTTCCACAGGCCACACAACATCCTTCGGCAGGCTGCATGCGGCTTACGTTATATATGTTGTGCAGGCCTTGTTTAATCAAAGGATTTCCACAATTATGCCTATTGTATTTCTTTGGATTTTCCGGATTCATATAATGCCACTGTTTATGGCCTCATTCATACACTTAAGGTACCGTTACACGCAGCGATATGGCTTCCATATCGCTCGTGATTTGACATGACCGCACACGTTGCGGGCACTTTTTTTCACATCGCCGTGGATCTGTCACACGTAGCGATTTCGCATGCCATCTCTGGCGATCCTGCGTTCCGGAAATCGCCTGGCGAGACCGGAAGCGATTTCCCTTTCCCACATCGCTGCATCACACGCCACCACCTCATCAGCGATGTGTCCGGAGAGTGTGAGTACGCCGAGGAGACAGGCGTGCCAGAGTGTTTCTCACCGCGCCCCTACCACTCCGATTGGCCAAACACAACGCTCAGGCATGCCTCTGGAATTGCTTCCAGATGGTCTGAGCTCGCTTTCTACATCACTATCGCCCTGTCACACGCCATGATGCGCAGAAATCACCTGGTGGTTATCGCCTGATTTCACTGCAGGGCGATCAGGTGACGCTCCACCGGCGATTTATCGCCGTAAAATCGACCTGTCTCACGCCACTCCGCCAGGCGCTGTGGTTTCCACTTCGCTGAATTCTGGAATTGCTAATGAAATGGCCAGCGATATCACCGCATGTGACGGTGCCTTCAGTATTTGATGAGTATTTGTAAACCAAAACCAGGAGTGGAAAAATCAGAGTAAAAGTATAATAGAAACACGTCACCTCTTCTGCAGTTATAACCACTCCTGGTTTTGGCTTACAAATACTGATGTAAAATACTGAACATGTAAATGAGGCCTCAGGCTGTATTCATACAGTGCTATATTGTGAGATTATAAACTGTCATATACCTCCAACATATGCCGATGTGCATGCGTTGGCTATTGGGCTCAATGTTAAAAAGATATACCACGCCATATACTTTTTTTTGTTGGCCCCTAGGTATGGGAAAGTGTACTCTGTTGCTTTTTTTTTTAAATATATGCAGATCTTTATCCATATTAATACCCATATTCTAACCACTGTTTTCCAAATCAATTGGGGACATGGTGTACATTTTAGAATATGATTTACTCTCTAGCATTATTGGTTAGGTAAAACTTAAATCATGAATACCTCACTTCTTCCTCTCAATAAAAGCTCATTGCTTTAGATAAAAAAAGGTGGTTCTGACCACGCCTTGTATGACCTCCATGTGCATAAAGGAGTGCCAGTTGGCTCTCCTAATGTTTATTCTAGTAAATACTTGCATTATCCATGAAATAACAAAAAATGTGTGTTGGGTCATTCCTCCGTTATCCCTTCTAGAAATGTATGGCTACATTTGGTGGTTTCATTCCCTTTGTAAACTGGGTTTGTCTCAACACCATCTACAACTGGCTAGCTCATTCTGACTGTATAATACTGTGTAGGGGGATGCCCTTTTGACTAGGCAAATGGTAATTCAAATCACCGAGCATAGAGCTGCACAGTGATTCACCATGGCAAATCTATACCTGTTTGAATTCTTTCAAATTGCATATCACGATGATGCCACATCCACTTCCATCATGATGTGATTTAACATTACCTTATTGTGATAGGAGAATGGAAAGGGTTTTTCTAATGTAAACATGTTGGAAATGAAAAGATAATGATTTTTCTTTTTCATGCTTTGTTTTATATAAGCAACCTATGTTTTAACACAACACTTTTTTTTTTACAGCATGGCATGGGCATTCCATCTATTTCCATAATGCTTCATGAACTGATCAAATTGCTGTATCATTCCAAATGTACCGATGTCACTGTTATTCGTATTGGCACATCAGGAGGAGTAGGTAAAACCACATTTCTAATAATTTTAAAATGCGCATTCTGAGTGTGTTGGAAGACATACATTTATCAATGATTGTGATAATGTGATATAGAGAAGCACATTATAATGTAAAGGCAGTGTATAAGCAATCTTCTTAAATATCCTCTTCTATTAGTATTTTTTTGCTTAAATTTGCATATATGTAAATGTTGTATAAATATGCTCACCTAGGCTGCTCTCTCTGGTGTCCAGCTACATTCTATTCCTCTTCTCAGTGACGTCACTGCTCTTCAGGCTCTCTAGGCCCCACTGTACCCTGCATGACCCAGACATGTCTTTTTACAATATAAGTCTATGGAGCGTCACAAAGAGGCTTACATTGTAAAAGAGACTTCCGGCTTAAAGTGATCCTGTCACCAGATGTTTGTGTTTTAAACTAAAAGCACCACTTTCAGCAGCACCTATGCTGTATTTTAAGAAGGTGGTTATTATGCCCTGACTGCCCCAGTACACTGAATAAACACTTTTTAAAAATCTCCCGCCCTATATTATAATTACCTGTTACCTTTACCTGTCTCATGAGCTTGATTGCAGATTGGTCCACCACACCTCTCCTCACCGTCCGTCCCACTCTCTGCACCAATCACCATCCTCCTTCTTCTGATTGATGCCTCCTGCCTCATCCACATTGCTGGTGGAGATCTTGCAGGGGTCCAGAGATCTCGCACATGCGCACTAGCCTCTGCAGCGTTCAGCCTAGAATGTATTTGCTCCTTTCAGGTCCTGACTGCAGCGCATACATTCTACGCGGAAGACACTAGAATGTATGTGTTCCTTTCAGGTCATGACTGCAGCGCATACATTCTAGTTTGTTCACTACTGAAGTCTCTAAAATATATTGAGCTCTTTGCAGGTATACCATGAAGTCAGCAGACTATATGGAAAACTGTTAAACATCTAACAGGGCCCCATACATTTTGCTAGCTTTAATGTATATGTGGAAAGAGCCCATGTATTCTAGTGAATTCAGTAGGGAACAAGATAGAATGTATAGGCTGCAGTCAGGATCTACAAGCATTCTCTACAGTCTATGCTCAACCAAAGTGGCTGGTCTTCCAGCATATGGGTGTGCATTATCTGAATGTGCCCCCCATATGCTGGGACAGTGAGACTTCACTGTGGATTATCAATGGAGGGTATGATTGGGGTTAATAAACAGGAAAATGAAGGTTGTCTGTGTGTTTTACTTCAAATAAAAGATTTTTCTCTTGCGTATGTTTTTAACTATTTACTCACAGGATTGAAAATGTGCGAGTCTCATAGAAGCCTGAACATTTTCAATCTATGGCTTAATGACAAGCTGCAATTCAAAGCTGGCGTTAAATAAAGATCATTATATTATTATTATTATGTTCCGCAGCACTTTACAATTCAAAAGTTCATATACAGTCATAAGAAACAGATTAAAAAAAATGCAATAATTACAGCTAAATTAATGATGACCCCGCTCGTAAGGGCTTACAATCTACAATGAGGTAGGGGTGACACAAAATACAGGTGCTTATTTACAATGATGGTCCAGCCAAGCTGCATGAGAGGTCACCAGCCAATCTTTGCAGAGCTTTTGGGTCTGGTGGAGTTTGACAGAGATTTATATTAAGAGAAATATTGAATAGGCTATATATAAAGGACTTTGATTAGGGAATGTGATAGGCCACCCTGAAAAGATGTGTTTTTAAGGAATGCATAAAACTATGTAAATTGTGGATAGTTCTAATTTTTTGGGGTAGAGCATTCCAGAGAACTAGTACAGCTCGGGAGATGTATTGTAGCCAGGAGAGCGGGTTCGGATTTGTGCAGATGTTAGTCTAAAGTTGCTTACAGAGTGAAGAGAATGGGCAGGGTGATAGACAGAGATAAGGGTGGAGATGTAGGTAGGTGCTGCGCTGTGAAGAGCTTTGTGGGTGAGAGCAAGCAATTTGAATTGGATACGATAGTGCAATGAATGGCACAGAGCAGAAGTATCTGAGTAACAATTAGCCAGATAGATCACCCTGGCTGCTGCATTAAGGATGGACTGGAGAGGGGAAAGACTAGTGAGAGGGAGGCCAATTAATGGAGAATTACGATAACCAAGGCGGGAGTGGATCAGGGCCACACTGAGGGTTTTTGTTGTTTCCATGATGAGAAAGGGGCGAATTCTAGAGATGTTCTTCAGGTGCCAACCACAAGAGCGGGTGAGGGTTTGTATATAGGAGGTGAAGAAAGATCAGTATCTAACATGACACCAGACAGCGAGCCTGCTGCCTAGGCATTATCGTGGTGCCGCAAACAGAGAGATGATGTCAGATTTACGGAGCTTAGTGGATAATGAAAGCAGAAGGAGCTCAGTTTTACAAAAGTTGAGTTTTGGATAGAGAGTGGACATGATATTGGAAATTGCGGACAGACAGTCATTGGTGTTCTGTAGTACACCAGGGATAAGGTTAGGGGATGAACTGTTTAGTTGTGTGTCATCAGCATAAAGATGGTACACATTCACAAGAACACTTTACAGTATTCAAACAAGCACTTCTCAAATTCAAGTCAGCACTCACCTCCACTAAACAGAATCACTTCATTTCCCTTATTTCCTCTTTGTTCCACAACCCCAGGCAGCTATTCAAAACATTTAACTCCCTCCTCCGCCTGCCCCCTCCTACGTCTTGTATCTATGCAGAAGACTTTGCAGCACACTTCACCAGCAAGATTGATCAGATCAGACAAGTCTTTGCTGCCCAACCACCATAACATCTATGTATACCAGAACACTCTCCTCTCCTACTAACTCTCCTCCCCTCCATCACTGAAGGAAAACTTGCCACACCACCTCTCCAGATCGCAGCTCACCACTTGTACACTGGACCCATCTCATCCCACTTCCTCCCCAACCTAACCACCATACTTATCCCAGCCCTAACCCTTCTCTTCAACCTATCACTAACCTCCGGTACCTTTCCCTCCACTTTCAAACACGCAACAATTACACCTGTCTTAAAGAAACCATCCCTCGACCCGACCTCTACATCCCTGCTCCCGTTCGCCTCCAAACTTCTCGGAAAACATGTCCAGACTGTACTCTTATCAGTTGTAAGGAATAGATGTATCACGGTCCGCGCTGCTGTGCCACAAATCACGAGGAAGACAGTGCTTCAATCAAACAACTTTCTTTATTCTTCCTGTTCTACGCGTTTCGGAGCCACATCTGAGCTCCTTCCTCAGGGACATCAAGACCACAATGAGCACACTTCATATTTAACAGGAGTAAGGCGCCAAAAAAGTGCATTGTAACGCTGGATGTGACGTCAGCAGTCAGGAAGGGTCCCTGTGTGACGTCACTATGTTTATAAACAATTCTCCGTGAATGTTATCCCAAATTTGAGGAATGGAACAGTGGCATAAAATACATATAAAACAATGCAACATCATACACTAAAAATAATTTAAATCAACTAAAATACAAATATAGTTCTTCATTAATAATAGGAGGTAAAAAAAAATTTTGGGTATAGAATGGGCTAGAACTCCTGGAGTACAAAAAGGAGCATATACAGATTTGAGAGGCATGTGATTAGATTGTAACTCTAAATGTCCTGAGCGTTCATGATCCATCATTATCAGGGGGTTAATTATGGTATATGTTACTAAAATGATAAATGAATAAATAACTTATAATGATAAAACTAAGTCCATTCATGTATATGGTGTCAGGGATAGAGAATGTGAACTATAATGACAAACATATAGTTTACAAAAAAGTACTGAATTATAATGCTTCTCAGTTTCCATCACTATAAAGGAAAGTTGTGGATTCCATCATATTTAATAATTATCAGATTATTATGACTAGGGAATTATTGGCATAAAATGTATTACATAATTAAACATAATTCAGACAAGATGCAGATAGGTGCTATGGTTCTTATGATTTAGATGACTATGTACAGTCATGGACAAAAGTATTGACGCCCCTGCAATTCTGTCAGATAATACTCAGTTTCTTCCTGAAAATGATTGCAATCACAAATTCTTTGATATTATTATCTTCATTTAATTTGTCTTCAATGAAAAACACAAAAAGAATTGTCCTAAAACCAAATTGGATATAATTCCACACCAAACATAAAAAAGGGGGTGGACAAAAGTATTGGCACCCTTAGAAAAATCATGTGATGCTTCTCTAATTTGTGTAATTAACAGCACCTGTGACTTACCTGTCGCACCTAACAGGTGTTGGCAATAACTAAATCACACTTGCAGCCAGTTGACATGGATTAAAGTTGACTCAACCGCTGTCCTGTGTCCTTGTGTGTACCACATTGAGCATGGAGAAAAGAAAGAAGAACTGTCTGAGGACTTGAGGAACCAAATTGTGAGGAAGCATGAGCAATCTCAAGGCTACAAGTCCATCTCCAAAGACCTAAATGTTCCTGTGTCTACCATGCGCAGTGTCATCAAGAAGTTTAAAGCCCATGGCACTGTGGCTAACCTGCCTAGATGTGGACGGAAAAGAAAAATTGACAAGAGATTTCAACGCAAGATTGTGCGGATGGTGGATAAAGAACCTCCACTAACATCCAAACAAGTTCAAGCTGCCCTGCAGTCCGAGGGTACAACAGTGTCAACCTGTACTATCTGTCGGCGTCTGAATGAAAAGGGACTGTATGGTAGGAGACCCAGGAAGACCCCACTTCTTACCCTGAGACATAAAAAAGCCAGGCTGGAGTTTGACAAAACATACCTGAGAAAGCCTAAAACGTTTTGGAAGAATGTTCTTTGGTCAGATGAGACAAAAGTAGAGCTTTTTGGGCAAAGGCATCAACAGGAGAAAAAAAGAGGCATTCAAAGAAAAGAACACGATCCCTACAGTCAATCATGGCGGAGGTTCCCTGATGTTTTGGGGTTGCTTTGCTGCCTCTGGCACTGGACTGCTTGACCGTGTGCATGGCCTTATGAAGTCTGAAGACTACCAACAAATTTTGCAGCATAATGTAGGGCCCAGTGTGAGAAAGCTGGGTCTCCCTCAAACGTCATGGGTCTTCCAGCAGGACAATGACCCAAAACACACTTCAAAAAGTACTAGAAAATGGTTTGAGAAAAAGCACAGGAGACTTCTAAGGTGGCCAGCAATGAGTCCAGACCTGAATCCCATAGAACACCTGTGGAGAGATCTAAAAATGGCAGTTTGGAGAAGGCACCCTTCAAATATCAGAGACCTGGAGCAGTTTGCCAAAGAAGAATGGTCTAAAATTGCAGCAGAACATTGTAAGAAACTCATTGATGGTTACCGGAAGCGGTTGATCTCAGTTATTTTAGCTAAAGGTTGTGCAACCAAGTATTAGGCTGAGGGTGCCAATACTTTTGTCCGGCCCATTTTTGGAGTTTTGTGTGAAATGATCAATGTTTTGCTTTTTGCTTCATTCACTTTTGTGTTTTTTCATTGAAGACAAATTAAATGAAGATAATAATACCAAAGAATTTGTGATTGCAATCATTATCAGGAAGAAACTGAGTATTATCTGACAGAATTGCAGGGGTGTCAATACTTTTGGCCATCACTGTATTCCCAGCCAGTTTGAATCGGTCCGGTTTATCATCCTTCTCAGGGATGTGATATTCTGCAGAATAAACTGTATGCTATGCAATGCCTTGAATCAAATTAATTGGTAAAGTTCTTAAATTAGGATTATTGCAGTCTGGGTATATCTACTTATATAATCGGGAGTTTGGGATTCGGGCACTGCAGCCGAATCCCAAAATGCTTTGTGGCACTGCAAGCGATGACGCGATAGCGTCATCGCAAGCCGCAGCCGCACTAGCTGACACCGCCGCCATCCTGCCAACCGTCGGCCCCGCCTCATCGCGAGCGCCCTCACGGCCTCCGCGAGGTCGACGCTCCCGGATGCCGCCGGTGGCTTCTGCCCCTCGCCGCTCTCTCACCGCTGGGGCCTCAGTGTCACCATGCTGGTGGAGTAGCGGTGTAGGGGCAGTGCCCCTCTCCCTGGAATAAACACTGCCCGCATCGGCGGCTCTCCTCACAGCCTCCCCGTGGCACCCCTGCTCCTCCTCCTGCCCTCCCGCTCCTCCTCCTGCCCCGCCCGCGCTTTCCCCGCTCCTCCTCCTGCCCCACTCGCGCTCCCCCCTGCTCCTTCTGCCCTACCCGCGCTCCTCCCCACTTGCGCTACCCGCGTTCCCCTGCTCCTGTGTCATCTGTTCTTATATTTACCCTCCGCCGAGCGCTTGGTGCTGGGAGTAGTAGCAGCCATTGTGCGGATAGGACCTTGCATGATGTCAGAATGACATCTGTGTTCTGCGCTGTGATTGGCCCGCTTGTGGTCATGTGATATGTGATGTACTTATCACATGACCGCGAGCGCCCCAATCACAGCGCCGAACGCAGATATCATTCTGACATCATGCAAGGTCCTATCAGCACAATGGCTGCTACTACTCCCAGCACCAAGCGCTCAGCGGATTGTAAGTATAAGAATTTCACAGCCTCCTCCATCCTCACAGCCTCCTCCATCCTCACAGCCTCCCCATCCCCTCAGCCTCCTCCATCCCTTCAGCCTCCTCCATCCCCTCAGCTTCCTCCATACTCACAGCCTCCTCCATCTTCACAGTATCCCTATCCTCACAGCCTCCTCCATCCTCACAGCCTCCTTCGTCCTCACAGCCTCCTCCATCCCCTCAGCCTCCTCCATCCCCTCAGCCTCCTCCATCCTCACAGCCTCCTCCATCCTCACAGAATCCTCCATCCTCACAGCCTCCTCCATCCTTACAGCCTCCTGCATCCTCACAGCCTCCTCCATCCTCACAGCCTCCTCCATCTTCACAGCCTCCCTATCCTCACAGCCTCCCCATCCCCTCAGCCTCCTCCATCCCCTCAGCCTCCTCCATCCCCACAGTCTCCTCCATCCTCACAGCCTCCTCAATCTTCACAGTATCCCTATCCTCACATCCTCCTCCATCCCCTCAGCCTCCTCCATCTTCACAGCCTCCTCCATCTTCACAGCCTCCTCCGTCCTCACAGCCTCCCTATCTTCACAGCCTCCCCCATGCTCACAGCCTCATCCATCCCCTCTGCCTCCTCTATCCTCACAGCCTCCTCCATCTTCACAGCCTCCTCCATCCTCACAGCCTCCTCCATCCTTACAGCCTCCTCCATCCTCACAGCCTCCTCCATCCTCACAGCCTCCTCCATCTTCACAGCCTCCCTATCCTCACAGCCTCCTCCATCCCCTCAGCCTCCTCCATCCCCTCAGCCTCCTCCATCTCCTCAGCCTCCTCCATCCTCACAGCCTCCTCAATCTTCACAGTATCCCTATCCTCACATCCTCCTCCATCCCCTCAGCCTCCTCCATCTTCACAGCCTCCTCCGTCCTCACAGCCTCCCTATCTTCACAGCCTCCCCCATGCTCACAGCCTCCTCCATCCCCTCTGCCTCCTCTATCCTCACAGCCTCCTCCATCCTCACAGCCTCCTCCATCCTCACACTCCCTCTTCCATCCTCTCAGCCTCCTCCATCCTCAGCTGCACTACCTGACACCGCCGCCATCCTGCCAACCGTCGGCCCTGCGTCATCGTGACTGGCCTCGTGGCCTCCGTGAGGTCCACGCTGCCCGTTTGCCGGTGTTGGCTTCCGCCCCTTGCCGCTCTCTCACCGCTGGGGCCTCAGTGTCGCCATGCAGGTGGAGTAGCGATGTAGGGGCTGTGGCTGGGTGCCGGGAGCCAGTGATGTCGTCCTGTGGGCGGCGGCGACGGCCAATGGGAGTGAGCGGAGCGTGTCAGGCTGCAAAGCCTGACACGCCCCGCTCACTCCCATTGGCCGCCGCCGCTGCCCCTGCAAGCGGATTGGGCGCTGTGTTGTACACACAGGATGCCCATCCCATTGGCCAGGATTCGGCGTCCTGGACCAATCGGATGGCCGTCCTGTGTTTACCACACACCGCCCAATCCGCTCCTTCCCCTCAGGTCACATGTGTGACCTGAGGGGACGGACTGATCCCTCTCTGCAGCACCCAACCCGCCGCAGAGGACAATGTCATGTCACTGGGGCTGTGATCAGCCCCAGCACACAGCCACATCCTGCCGCCGAGCGGTGATGTCGCCGCTCCAGCCGCATCTCTCCTCACCCCTCCAGCCGGAGCTCTCCTCACCCCTCCAGCCTCACCTCTCTTCACCCCTCCACCCCCACCTCCCTTCAACCCTCCAGTCTCTGCTCTCCTCACCCCTCTAGTCTCTGCTCTCCTCACCCCTCCAGCCTGTGCTCTCTTCACCCCTCCAGCTGGACCTCTCCTCACCCCTCCACCCTCACCTCTCTTCACCCCTCCAGCCTCACCTCTCCTCACCCCTCCAGCCCCACCTTTCCTCACCCCTCCAGCCCCACCTCTCCTCACCCCTCCAGCCCCACCTCTCCTCACACCTCTAGCCCCACCTCTCCTCACCCCTCCAGCCTCACCTCTCCTCACCCCTCCAGCCTCACCTCTCCTCACCCCTCCAGCCTCTGCTCTCCTCACCCCTCCAGCCTCTGCTCTCCTCACCCCTCCAGCCTCCCGCCACATCATACTCTGCTATCCACAGAGTCCCCTCTATACTCTGATACCCACAGAGCCGCCTGTATACTCTGCTACCCACAGAGCCGCCTCTATACTCTGCTGCCAACAGAGCCGCCTCTATACTCTGCTACCCACAGAGCCGCCTCTATACTCTGCTACCCACAGAGCCGCCTCTATACTCTGCTACCCACAGAGCCGTCTGCATACTCTGCTACCCACAGAGCTGCCTGTATACTCTGCTACCCACAGAGCCTGCTGTACAATCTGCTACCCACAGAGCCTTCTCTATACTCTGCTACCCACAGAGCTGCCTGTATAATCTGGTACCCACAGAACCCCCTGTATATTCTGCTACCCACTCACCCGCCTGTATACACACAATTAATTTCACCGTGCTCCTGATGCAATTGCATCGGGCCTTTTTAGTAGTAAAAATATAAAAATATCTCATGTCTCACATTAATAGTGGCTTGTGCCTATGGTTAACGTAGTGAATTGTGATTATTGCCAGCGTGCAGCACAGCGCGTGTCAGTGATTCAATCCTTAATGACGGCGCACGCCACCAATTTAGTGAAGTGAAGTATAGATGATTGCCGGCGTGCAGCCTACTCTTTTCTCTGTACTGTGGTGCGTGCCTATAATTTAGATTGTAAAGCGGCACAAGTTGCTAATTAAGTTCATTAGGTGAAGTGTGTATTCAGTAATAGTTCAGAAAGTGAATATATTGTGGAGGGTAAAAATTACTAGTCAGCCTGTAGGGACAGGTCAACTTAGGTTCATATATATGTAGAGATAGGGTTGTATATATAAAAAATAGATACAAGATGTATTTATGAAGTGGAAAGAAAAGGTTGAGAATAGAATAAAAGAACAAAGAGTGCGCTTTCTAATTAAAGCTCAAATTAATATTGTTAAAGCAGAGCGTCTATATATGAGTCAGGAAGAAATAAATATTATTTCCTTAAGAAACAACATAAATGCCACTAGGTGGCTCCAAAATTCCAATAATGGAAAAACATTTATTTGAGCGAGTCTGCGTGCTGGTGCACGTTACATGCCTATAGACCTCTACTGTGTGAAGAAGGTATGAAATAGTGTTTTAAGTGTATAGTGCGTTTGTTCTATCAAATACAACCATATTTATTGTTAGGTTTTGGGCTACATATAAAGTAATATTGATATGAAAAGTGTTTTTCTAGTTAGACCAGGCTATATGTATAACTATAGTCTGATTATACAAAATTTCTTATTAGATAGAGAAAATTTTTTTTAGGAAGCTATATAAAAATATGAGTAGATAAATATGGATAAAAGTATGAATAAATAAGGGATACATATAAGTTGATAATATAAATCTAGATGAGTATAGGAGTGATGGGTATAAATATACATTTTGAAAAAAAGCCGGAGTGTAATAAAAGGAACAGTTTTAAATAAAATCATGACAGATCATACATAATTATGTAGAATTACCGTATATACTCGTGTATAAGCCGACCCGTGTATAAGCCGACCCCCTACTTTTGCCCCCAAAACCTGGGAAAATCTATTGACTCGTGTATAAGCCGAGGGTGGACCCTAGCACAAGTATACAGCCCCCAGCAGTGTGGTATACACCAGTCCCAGAGGTAGATACAGCAGCCCCAGTGGTAGTATACACGCAGCCCCAGTAGTATATACAGCCCCAGTGGTAGTATATACAGCCCCAGTGGTAGTATACAGGGCCCCAGAGGTATATAGCAGCCCCAGTGGTAGTATACAGGGCCCCAGAGGTATATAGCAGCCCCAGTGGTAGTATACAGGGCCCCAGAGGTATATAGCAGCCCCAGTGGTAGTATACAGGGCCCCAGAGGTATATAGCAGCCCCAGTGGTAGTATACAGGGCCCCAGAGGTATATAGCAGCCCCAGCGGTAGTATACAGGGCCCCAGAGGTATATAGCAGCCCCAGTGGTAGTATACAGGGCCCCAGAGGTATATAGCAGCCCCAGTGGTAGTATACAGGGCCCCAGAGGTATATAGCAGCCCCAGTGGTAGTATACAGTGCCCCAGAGGTATATAGCAGCCCCAGTGGTAGTATACAGGGCCCCAGAGGTATATAGCAGCCCCAGTGGTAGTATACAGTGCCCCAGAGGTATATAGCAGCCCCAGAGGTATATAGCAGCCCCAGTGGTAGTATACAGGGCCCCAGAGGTATATAGCAGCCCCAGTGGTAGTATACAGTGCCCCAGAGGTATATAGCAGCCCCAGCGGTAGTATACAGGCAGCCCCAGTAATGCAGGCCCCCCCCAGCGTCTCTCCGGTCACCTGTAAAGCAAGCTATACTTATCAGTGTCCCGCTCGCACCCGCCGCTGCCGACATCCACGATCCTCCATCTTCATGCGACTCCTCTTCCTGTTTCCTGTGCGCGTCGCCGGGAATGACGTCATTGCCGGCGACGCGCACAGAAACAGGAAGAGGAGTCGCATGAAGATGGAGGATCGTGGATGTCGGCAGCGGCGGGTGCGAGCGGGACACTGATAAGTATAGCTTGCTTTACAGGTGACCGGAGAGACCCTGGGGGGGCCCTGCATTACTGGGGATGCGGGGGCTGCTGTATACCGATGTATACATCGGTATGTACCGATGTATACATCGGTATACAGCACTGACTCGCGTATAAGCCGAGGGGGGTACTTTTCAGCCCAATTTTTGGGCTGAAAAACTCGGCTTATATGCGAGTATATACGGTATGTGGAATTATACAAGATATATATAAATTTGCATGCATATTTTTGTTTCAACTGAGATCATAGCTCAACTAAAAGGTGAATTATCCTATCATGTTGACAAATATCCAAAAAATGATTCATATGGAGACTAATAGAATTGTTCCCCAGATTCTTATAGCAAAAATATAAAACAATGCAGGTATTCATTTAGGTGATGAATACAAATATATAAAACATAAATATGTATATAAATATAAATATGAATATAAAATCAGTTCAATTCAGTGACCATATTTAACCCTTTTGGTTTTATTGTGTTTAGTTTGAACATCCTATATTTCTCCTTTCTTTTTAGGACTTCAAATCTGTTAGTTACAGTAGATGGGACATGATCTATAGGGGTAACTTTGAGTAATGATGAATCTCTATTATGGCATATATTACAATGGTGTGAGACCCCATGTAATTTATAACCATTCTTGATGTTCGATCTATGTTTATTTAGTCTGTTATGCAGGGGTTGCGTGGTCCTCCCTACATATTGGAGGTTGCAGGGGCATTCAAGCAGGTAGATCGAAAATTCTATAGTACAGTCCATATTGTGCTTCACCTGATAACTGTCATTGATAGATGTGGAGCTGAACTGGGATGTTTTCTGAATGATTTTACAGCAGAGGCATCTATTCTTTCCACACTTTGTGATCTTCTTTGTGATTCTGTGTATCATGAGTGCACAGAATCAGAGTAGACAAGAAATGTTATTATTACCCAAACCTAAAATGGAGACTAATAATAAACATGCGTTTAACTTCATTACCAGGTTCAATAATTGCCATAAAACAATTAAAAAATGTCTAGAGACACATTGGCATATATTAAAGAAAGACCCGATATTAAAAGAACTAATCCCTGAAAAACCAGGTATCACATACCGCAGGGCACCTAACATCAAAAGCATGATCGCACCCAGTCATCTGAATAAATGCATCACAGAGGGAAATCAAGAAAATAAAACTATGCCTAAGAAGATCACAAAGTGTGGAAAGAATAGATGCCTCTGCTGTAAAATCATTCAGAAAACATCCCAGTTCAGCTCCACATCTATCAATGACAGTTATCAGGTGAAGCACAATATGGACTGTACCATAGAATATTCGATCTACCTGCTTGAATGCCCCTGCAACCTCCAATATGTAGGGAGGACCACGAAACCCCTGCATAACAGACTAATTAAACATAGATCGAATATCAAGAATGATTATAAATTACATGGGTTCTCACACCATTTTAATATATGCCATAATAGAGATTCATCATTACTCAAAGTTACCCCTATAGATCATGTCCCATCTACTGTAACTAACAGATTTGAAGTCCTAAAAAGAAAGGAGAAATATTGGATGTTCAAACAAAGTACAATAAAACCAAAAGGGTTAAATTTGGTCATTGAATTGATCTGATTTTATATTTATATTCATATTTATATTCATATTTATATTTATGTTTTATATATTTGTATTCATCACCTAAATGAATACCTGCATTGTTTTATATTTTTGCTATAAGAATCTGGGGAACAATTCTATTAGTCTCCATATTAATCATTTTTTGGATACGTATATACTAGTGTATAAGCCGACCCGTGTATAAGCCGACTCCCCTACTTTTGCCCCAAAAGCTGGGAAAAGTTATTGACTCGCGTATAAGCCTAGGGTATGAAATGCAGCAGACCCCCATCCTATTATATAGCCCCCGTCACTGGTATATAGCGCCCCTCAGCAATGGTATACAGGCCCTTCAGCAGTGGTATTATACAGGCCCCTCAGCAGTGGTATACAGCCCCCTCCCTCGTATCAGGCCACACTCAGCTCACAGTGATATACAGGCCCCTCAGCAGTGGTATACAGGCCCCTCAGCAGTGGTATACAGGCCCCTCAGCAATGGTATACAGGCCCCTGTGCAGTGGTATACAGCCCCCTCCCTCGTATCAGGCCACTCAGCAGTGATATACAGGCCCCTCAGCAGTGATATACAGGCCCCTCAGCAGTGGTATACAGGCCCCTCAGCAGTGGTATACAGGCCCCTCAGCAGTGGTATACAGGCCCCTCATCAGTGGTATACAGGCCCCTGTGCAGTGGTATACAGGCCCCTCAGCAATGGTATACAGGCCCCTGTGCAGTGGTATACAGCCCCCTCCCTCGTATCAGGCCACTCAGCAGTGATATACAGGCCCCTCAGCAGTGATATACAGGCCCCTCAGCAGTGGTATACAGGCCCCTCAGCAGTGGTATACAGGCCCCTCAGCAGTGGTATACAGGCCCCTCATCAGTGGTATACAGGCACCTGTGCAGTGGTGTACAGGCACCTGTGCAGTAGTATACAGGTCCCCCTCCCTTGTATCTGTCCCCCAGCAGTAATACACAGCCCCCCCCTCCTTAGTATGTGTCCCCCAGGCTGCGGCACCTGTTAAAATAACAAACATGTCATACATCACCTTTCCGGCACCACTCCTCCGATCCCGGCTTCTTCCTGCTTGTGCCGGCTTCTAGTGTTGTGACCGTGCGCAGCAGATGACGGCATCTGCTGCACCCGGTCACATGACACCGGCACAAGCAGGAAGAAGCCGGGACCGGAGGAGCGGCGCTGGAAAGGTGATGTATGAAATGTTTGTTATTTTAACAGGTACCGCAGCCTGGGGTCACATACTAAGGAGGGGGGGCTGTGTATTACTGCTGGGGGCCAATGCATTGCAATATGCGCCGCTCCCCCCACCGCTGATGGACGGGGGGATGCCGTGCATATTCATTACACTAATGAGGCGGCCCCACGTGACCGCCCGCTGCCACTGCGGCCCCCTCCTGCCTCCTCCAGCCCCCAGTCACAGCCCCCCCCAAGCAAATACACCGTGACTCGAGTATAAGCCGAGGGGGGCACTTTTCAGCACAAAAATTGTGCTGAAAAACTTGGCTTATACTCGAGTATATACGGTATTTGTCAACATGATAGGAT